>JAHPZR010038550.1:0-20422 GCA_019787425.1 Platygyra sinensis | reverse complement strand
AATCGTGCGGGCTGCGAAGCAGAGGTTACTCTCGTCTCTCACCGGAGAAGAAAGAGCAAGGAAACCCTCTGTCTCGCAGGGTAGGCATAGTACATTCTCACCCCCACAATCGCCGCGCGACATGGTTGTCACTATGTCACGCATCAAAATTAAATCGAGAACAATTGCACTGGGTGAATTCGAAAAAAAAATTCGCGACATTGCCCCGCCCAGCCATGATCAGATAAAAGGAGTTACTTATCCAAAACTGCAGATATTCGTTCAAAATGGTTTCTGCACAAATTTATAGAGCCCCAGTAACCTAGAGAACACAACCATTCATTGCACTCAAGATTGCGGGGGAAAACTTACGCGCGGTTCTGCGCGGGTGCTGCGCGCGGTAGTTTTTCGTAGCACACGTCGTATTCGCTCCTCGCGGTTGAGAATGGAAAACTAGAAAGCTAAGCCTTTACAAGGATGGCGGGCCAAACTGCACTCATTGATGCAACTATTGCTATTACGTGTAATATCTGTTTTCAGTCCAAAAAACAGAGAAGATATATTTGATAAATACATCAAAGTGTAGTCGGTACCTGCGATAAACAGACAACTGAAACGCAGTTGAATGGAAATTCGTTGTTCAAAGGCATGGTTGCGTGACGTGTGTCCTAAAAATTCTACGATGACGAAATTTGTGGTGCAATATTCAGTAGAAGAGCTGATATATAACCAGGAGGCATTCTAGTTTTATCTCACAGTTGAACTAGAAAGAGATTAAAAACGCAAACAGTTTTGCGATTTCACTGGTCAACAAACAAGATGTCGGCTTTATCTAGTCCGAGACGTTGCTTATCGCTTTTTGACCAAGAGTTGAACGATCTCTTGAGGGGTGTTCGTATATCACCAAAGATCTTGGCCAAGGAAGAGGCGACAGGGAACAGCTAGAGCTATGGAACAAAGAGCACATCCACGAAAAGGGTAAATGTTCAATGTACTGTACAGATTGGTTAGTGGTTCTGTCTAGCAATTTAATGTACGTATAATTTTATGATACTATTAAGCTCACCCTTAGGGAAAAAGTTCACTGTTTACGTACACAGGGAGTAAAGCAGTTAAGTCTGCATTTGAGCGTCATGGCTCTCCAGGCTGGCTGTTATTGTCCTTGTTTCCGTAGCTTGAGACAACTGGGAGTACCAGTATTTCATCTCCTCCTGAATGGGATCCTACACCATGGAAGAGTCCCCCCCCCTCCTCACAGGATTAAATTCTCACTCTGGTACCCGTTTATATTCCTGGTGGAGAGAGGAACCTTGAGAGTACACATCTTACCCAAGAACGCAACTCAATGACCCTGGCTGCAGTTGGACGGCTTGATCCGAAGTCCACCACAGCAACCAATAGGCCATCTAATGCCAGTCAATATTTAACTCACTGCAAGAGAGACACTGGTGTGATTGCTTAATGGTCAGTGTGTTGGATTCTACAATCAATGGTTTGGCTTTGATATTGGCCAAGGTCATATATTTACAGTGTCTCTCATCATATGACAGAATGAATTGATATTAGTCATATACTAGTGAGACCAACTTATCAGACCAACTTATCTGACCAACTGTGGAGATAATTTGTTGGGGCGAGGATCCCATCTCGGTAATGAATGACCTACCGGTACTCCTAGTTGTGTTATTAAAACCAGTTAAGACCAGGTGGTAGTAATGGCCAGTTTTGCCCGAATCTGAGTTAATAGAAAATTGTTAGAGGCTAGTCATGGACTAAAAAATATTATTATGCTAATTATGTAGCTCTATAGAAATCTATGCATTTGGATGGTTTTCCTTGGAGTACACTGTCATTTTCAGTGTAGATGGGGGCTTATAGTAATATTGCTGGCAAGCAGGTAAAATTTATACAATTTAATCTTTAAAATAGATTCACATGTACCCGAAGCTGGAGACAAGACTGGAATGAGCTGTTCTGTTTGCCAAATTGTATTTGAGTCTGTTGAAATCCAGGTAATTAATCTTACTAATCAGTAATGTAGTACAGTTAAATTACTCACTTACAGCTCAGTTGGTTGCTAAGAAATCATTTACTAAATGTTTAAGGAAAACTACAGGAATAGGAATAAGATGAAATCTTGATCCACAAGTTCCATGTTGAAAGTGACGAGTGATCATCGCAGTAAATTTTCCAATTTAAGCAATTGGAAAGAAGAAGCTTGAAAAAAATCAGGGCTTCAACGGGACTCGAACCTGTGACCTCGGCAAATACCGGTGCGATGCTCTACCAACTGAGCTATGAAGCCACACATTGGGAGCGAGGTCGATTTATTGAGTTCATATCTTCCAGTGCATTTCCATGTTGTCTATTTAACTATCCCTGTGTTAAGAGAGGCACTGCGAGAGTTATATTATTACCCAAGAGCGTAACACAATAACCCTGACCAGGATCAAGTATAACTCTCTCTCTCTTTTTAAGCATTATTATAAGAGATGTATATTTCAAATACATTTGACTCAAATGACATTCTAATCTCTTTAATATTTGAATTTTTAAGAGAGAGCACTTTAAATTAGATTGGCACAGATTCAACTTGAAACAAAGACTCTTGAACAAGCCAGTTCTGACAGAGGATGCATTTGAGGAAACTATTTCTGGTAATTATGTACACTGTAGTAAAAGAGTTCGTTTCCAGTAACTTTTGTACTGTGTGATATTTTAATGCTCACTAGCTGTGTTCTTGGTAGCTAAGAGCATACCATCTTGCTGATTTTTAGCACTGCTAAGATTTAAATTGGATATCAATATTGTAACTGACTATTTAGCAAGTACCAGTATTCCAGAAGCATGCACTGGATATGAGATGGTAGATACCCAGCAAGAGTGTAAAGCTAAGTTGGCTACAACCATCTCACATCCAACAAGCGCAAAAAGTTATGTTTATTTGAATATTATGTTTTTAATGTTATTAAAATGCCCCGAATATAGAAAGCTAAAGTAAAGTAAAAATAAATGTGCCTCAAAAATTTCATATATGCTAACCACATTTGTAACACATGGAATAATTAGCAATAATTGAATGGGGCTAAGTAGGATATGAAGAATTCTGCATATCAAAGAAGGTGTTAACCAACAAGGCCAAAGGTCATGGTGGATAGCACCCTCAGAGATCTGCAAAATTGTTCATATCAAGGAGTTTCGTCATTTTGCTCTTTGTTTTTCTGCTCACTAAAAATAACACAACCTCGTCCCCAGGTTTTCTCGGTCAGCGGTTCAATAATCTAGTGGGCTGCACTTTTGACCTCATTTTGACGTCATCGGTTCAATAATCTGCAGCGGGCAGCACTTTTGACGTCATTGGTTCAATATGACAAAGTTCTTTCTAAATTTGGTCAACAGCAGCTGGTTATGGTGAATTGTACTTGTGGTTTTAACCAATCAGATACTGGGAAATAATAATGGTTCATATGCCGTTACAGCTAAGCCAAAGAAACTCGTGAATTGCATTATCCAGTGATCCAGTTTTTAATAAACATGTATATAGTATTAAGAGTAAGGAAAGCTGAACCTGTAAGTTTGTACACCAATTTGCCAAGTTATTTATTGTATGAAATCTCTTTCCCTCCAGGTGAGGTATCCAGTATTTCTGGTTCTGATAGTGATACAGACAGTGATGGTGACCTGACTTTAGAGTCTAATGATTACAGTAAACCATCCATCAATAGCCTATCACCAGAAATGCCTGATGAAAATGAGTCATGCCCAACTGGGCGACAGCACCCCAAGGTGTTTTTTGTCAGTGGAGAGGGAGAAGTGTTGTCTGTTTATCGCAGTGTGTTGTACTCAGTAAAGGTACCTACCTACCTTACATTTAAGGAATGGACAATGTCTAGCATGCGTCCATGCAATTCGGGATGCACATGGATATTTGGGAGAGTATGAAGGTAGCGTAAGAGATGCTCGAAGTGCAGCTGAGAGCATCTCTAGCTACCTAAGTGCTCTCCTAACTATTCAAGTGCATCCCGTATTGGATGGACACACGATAGACATTGTCCATTGCTTTTATAACATAGGGAGACATTTTTCACGCTGAAAAGTCGAAATTTCACTGACTATGACATCGGTCTGAACCATCTCTATGAACCATCCATTTCTTTTTCAAAAACTATTAGCCGATCAGAGTGCACGCTAGCATGTAGCTATGGTATAAACCTGTCTGACTGCCTACCTTGCTACTGTTAAGTAGCGATGGCATGGTGGCCTCATTGTTAGTGCTTGTCTCCAGGTTCAAGCCCTGGCTAGGGACATTGCATTGTATTCTTGGCCTCTCTTCACCTAGGTGTATACTGTAAATGGGTACAAGCAAACTTTATGCTGGGGGTAACCCTACAATGGACTAGTATTCTATCCAAGGGGAGGTGGAAATACTCCTAGTCACTTCTTGCTACAGCAACTGGGATAAGATCCAGCCTGATGGGCCACTTGGCTCATATGCAGACTAAACCTACCTATAACAAAAAACATACCAACTTACCTACCTAGTTGACTATCTATCTGTCTGTCTATCTGTCATTCTACCTCTCTACTTCATACCAGCATGCACCTACCAACCCACCTTCCTTGCTACCAACCTACCTACCTTGATACCAACCTGCCTCTTTGCCTGTCTCCATGTGTACCTACCTACTCACCAACATCGTTCTATTTCCCTTTACAGAATATTCCAGGCACACCAGATGAAACACTATCACTGTTAACAAGTTTACCAAAGAAGCATTACTGGATAATATTGATGACGGCAGGAGGTCACTTTGCTGGTGCAGTGTTCAATGGGAAAGAAGTTTTGACACACAAAACTTTTCATCGATACACAGTTAGAGCCAAGCGGGGCACTGCACAGGGAGCAAGAGACTCACAGCAAGGTGGAAAACAACCAAAGTAAGTGCTAGAGTGAAAAACATATAATTGCTGGCTATGATATCGCAAAGTCCATCCCTCTGAGACTGTGACTGTGAGGTGGTAGGATGGCTTGCTAAGGGTAATGTAATGATCCCTTTAAGCTATGCTGGCGGGAGTTATACTCATGGCAGGTTCAACCTTGCCAGACAGGTTGGAGGTTATGTGCGAGACTGACAACCTCACACTATAAAAAAGAATCTGTCATTGAAACCCCAACAAGAAATCTTCAACATATTGATTACCAAGGACCCTCAAACCCTTTAAATGACCTGGCAGTGAAAGCTAAAAGGAAACTGTTGCTGTGAAACTGGGAGCCCTGAGCCTGAGCACCAAGACAGAGACAAGAATTGGGTTCTGGAGCTCTTCAAACTGACAGAGCAGGGGGCATTGGAATTGCTCTTGTTAGACAAAGATGATATTGGATCAGTCACCTGCTCCATAGAGAGAACCCACTACCATATCAAAAGGTACTCTCAGATTGACACCAGAGGGTACAAGGAAGAAAGACCAACCCAAGTCCAACAGGAGGAGGACTTCAGAGGCAGAACTTCTCGGTCTGAAACCATAAATTGCAGTGGAAGCTGCTTGGCTCGCCAAGGACTGACAGAGTTGGAAGAGTCTTGTTGATGCCCAATGCACCAGTTGGTGTCTAAAGAGTAGATGATGATATCACAAAGTGGATGTGTCATCATGAGCTAGATTCCAGATTGATTTAGTGGAGTGGATTCAAGGCCTAACAGGGGCTCACTGGATTGTGTTCTTGGGCAAGATACTTTACTCTCACATTACAGAACCTCTTTCCACTCAGAAGAATAAAGGGGTACTGGCAAATGAGCATCCCATAAAGGGGAATTTGGTTTACCCCTAGTCGCTTTATCCTGCAAACACTGGCTTAAGTTAGATGTATATGGACTTCTTGGCCCAACGCAGACTTTTCCTTACAGTATCATAGACAAGAAGTATTCATTCTTTTCATTATTAGCTTACAGGAGGAGATGCAATGAGAAGTAAATTTTAGAATTTCTCAAAGTCTGTTACTAATTCTCATAACGTTATCATTTAGGTCCGCAGGAGCAAGTTTGCGACGATACAATGAAGCTGCTCTTGTACAGGTAATACTTTGCTCTCTTGGCAGTAAAAGGCTGACAGGATGTAAAATAAAGCCTGTGTTAAAGGTAGCTTTAAATGATAAATGGATTGGTGACTTGGATAAAGTGTAAATAATGGAGAAAGCGTTCTCAAGCCTGTGTTTAAGGTATCTGGAAAGTCATGGGTTCGACTTGTTGGGGGCTCAGAAAATTCTTTTTCTGAGTAAATTGACTTGAGAGCGCCTTCTCCGTTATTCAAGGTAGCTTTGTTAACCAACTTTTTGTTGTTGTTGTTGTTGTTGTTTCCACAATAGGAGGTGCAGGATCTCCTGGAGGCGTGGTCAAAACACGTGGAACAGTCTGATAGGATCTTTATCAGGACACCTGCTTATAATAAATCGATGTTCTTCGGAGGGAAAAAGCCTCCCTTTAAGAAAGGTATGTGGTGTAAGGTCAAAGAATGTGACTCTTATTTTTAACAGCAAATTTTGAAGGTACCGAAAAGGTGTGCAACTGCACTAATGCAAAAAAGATTAAACGCAAAATAAAAGTCTTTGTATAACAAGGACTCAGGTTTATCAAATGCATTTTTGTTTCCTCTTACAGACGATACTCGCATCAGAACGATACCTTTTCCAACAAGGAGACCGACGTTCAACGAAGTTAAGCGAGTTCAGTCTGAGTTATCCAGTGTACAGTTACTTGGTAAGTCACTCCTCGTCACTATCTTTTTAATAAAATCAAATCTCTTGCACCAGCTTTAGCAATCTTTCACAGCGAGACACTTGGATTTTTTTCCTAATTCGGAATTTAATGCAGCCGTAATGGGGGAACTTCTCCCGCTACGGGCAAAACAGTGATGTGCCGTTTTGTTAGGCAAAACGTATGGGGGGGGGGGGGGGGGGCTCTTCTCCATTGAAAGTTTTCCTCATGCAACCCAGTCTTCAAGCTCGATTTCCGCCGCTCTCTCGTGTCTGGTCTACCCTCCCCGAGAACTGAGAACGTTAGGGGAAGGAGCCCGGGCTCCTTTCCCAAACAGCGGCAGGCAAAGCGGCAGGTAATCCCAACCCAGTCTCCCCTCTCTCTTTCTCTCTGTTGTAGATGAACGAAGAAAGCCGAAAAATAATCTTCGCAAACTGTATAGCTGATGGCTTGTCTCGCTTTCTGGGAAACCAACATGGGCAAAGCTCTAGATCGACTTCGTTTTATGTACCACACTCGATGATGTCTAGTTCACACTAGCAATGTAACAAAGTTTGTAATCCCTAGTATTGCTGTTAAAATGTCATTATGTCAGGTTGTTCACACTGCAAACATAACGACATAACGCCCTTTTCTTATGTCGTTATGGTTATGTTATTAGTGTGAGCTAGGCCCAGCTCAACCAAAGAAACACCGTGGTTGAAGTCAAGCCTAACTCGCCTATTCCTCGACTAATACTTCTGAGGTTGTACACCAGTGTAAACATACTCGATTCGGATCAATTGTTGCCTCTTTCTTGGACTGAAAAATATTGGTGGCGAAACGGACAAAAACTGACAGATGTTCTGTCTTAAAATATTTATAGTTCTTTTTGTTTGTGTATTAGGAAAGGAAAGCGATGCAGAACTACAAGGTCTCCTTGTGGAGATGACACAGACAAAAACAAAGGAGAATTTGTCATTGGTTGACGATGATGATAAAGTCCGATTGTGGCAGGACAGTCAAACTATCAACAGCAACAGTGAAGTAAAGACAAGTAATTCGCAACAAAGAAATGATACTGAAAACAGTGATGAGATCAGCCTGGGTTAGAGTCGGGGCCTGGTGCAGAGTCGCAAGCAAGACCTCAGGAAACCTCGAAGAAAACGAAAAGGAAGAAAGCTAAAAGTAAAAAAGCTGAGTCACTGGACATGTTGCATAACGGACAAGAAGGTAAGCTTGTAGAGGTTGTTGGGAGACAGCGTGGCCGAGAGGTGACAAAAACGTCAGTTTTAGCGGTTTTAGCCCTCCTCCTTGCCACTCAGCGGTTTTTGTTATAACTCTCAACACAAACAGGTTTTCCGATTGGAGGAGAAACGTGTCTCGTGCCACTGTCAAAACTCGCTAACTTCCCAGTGAAACAACTGTCGACTCGCACGTGATCAGGTCGTGCACCTTAAAAACTGCGGCAGCTGTTGTCAAGCAAATATTTTTTTCCTTATTATGTTCCATTTTTGAGTTGGGAGGTATAACAAAGCTCTTTAGGCCCCAGTTATGCGGTTGTCGGGTAACTGAGACAACTCTCCCCAAGACAACTTTATCGATCGTTTATATGCGAGAACGTAGCCCCTGTAGGTTGAGTCAAAGTGGACGCTGCACGATTATTCAAAACCCTTATTGAATCAATGTACAGATATCCCTCTTTCTATAAGTTTGCCTCGGTCATTTGATCACAGTGGGTTTTGCCGAGTTAATTTCAACTTCTTTGATACGAATTTCTGCTTTAAATCCAACATTTAGGCATTACATGGCACCCGCTACTCCGAGAGTTTTCCCGGTTGTCCCGTCTGCCAGTGTTACCCAACCTGCCGAGGCGAAACATCTCGCCACTCGAGTTGTCCCGCCCACCGAGACGGGTTCGCAATCCTAAGCGGCTGGTTGATTTTGCAAAGAAATAAGATAAAAGTTGCCTGGGCAAGGGTAACTCGGAGGGAGGGTTGTCTCGAATACCGTGCCTTAGACCATATAAATGGGTCCTAACTGACCCCATGTAAATATGAACTGTTTCTTATTCACAGTCCATAAGTTACAGTACTCGCTGCTACACGAACCTGTAGAAACAAAGGTTCTTTACGTTGAATTTATTTTCTTTTATTTGACCATGGTTAAAACAGAGAATTGACTTTCTTTTTCAGTTTCCTCTGAACAGCTCTTGTGGAATCGACTTTACTGTGCTATTGTATCTGACAACATAGAAGTGATTTCTTCAGTTCTGGGTGCGAACGTTGAAACCTCTGGAGAAAGCGAGTTAGAAAGTAGTGGAGCCTGTTTACTCCGAGAGAAAAACAAGGTTTTGGATGGTACTAGAGCACCTCAAATATCAGGCCAGGAAAATATCAGTTTTTAGACAGTGACGCTGAAGCAACATTATCAGTGATTGTGAACGACAAGACAATAATTTAAATGTGGACTGTAGTGATGTTTCGAAACCCTATTCAAATTTTAACGAGAATTCAGAACCTTCGAGAATCAATGTAAATGAACAATCAGATAATTCAGCGGTTAAAAATGGACGTGGAGATGTTCAACACAATGATGGAGAGACGCCAGCGAAGTGTATAGTGGATGTTATTAATGGACGCTTTGGCGAAAGTGGTGACACGCTGCTTCACGTAGCATCACGCTCGTCACGAACGGAAATCGTGTTAAGGTTACTGGAGTGCGGGGCTGATCCTGCGGTGAAGTAAGTTAGTGCCGTGTCAGCATCTGTTTTCCTCCTTAAGATATCCGTGCAATGTCCTGCATGCATGTTGTAAGAGTAGCGATGATACTCACTGAATGCTGGTTTTCACTAACGACGCGGGGTCGGAGTCGCAAGCGGAGTCAAGCTCTCACGGAATCGGAGTCAGAAGAATCAGAACGTTTCCATTTCTTCCGATACCGTTTACGACTCCGTCGCTTAATGAAGCGAAATTGGGAGAACCAACCAACCACAATGCCTCCAATCGAGCACTGATAGGATTATTCTTCGGCTTCTACTTCCGGTTCCGACTCTAGTTTTCTAGATGTGTGTTCTGCCTCCGACGCCGTCGGTTTAGTTTACACTGGATCGTATCACTTTACGCTTCTGATTACGACTCCGATTGCGACTCTCTCGGTAGTGAAAACACCAGCCTTAAGGGATTTAACGTCTCGAATCTCACCCGTTCGATGAAGATTACTGCGCGAGGAGGGAGGAGTTTTTTTGAAAAATTAACGTTAACATTGATGTTTATATTCCAGAGATGATAAAGGAAGACCTCCTTTTACTATTGCTGGCAGCAAGGAAACAAGGAATGTCTTCCGTCGATTTATGGCATCGTACCCTGAGCGTTATGATTACGTCAAAGCACAGGTATAGCAATGTGAGAGAACACGCAAACGAGCGCGCGCGAAAACTGTGTTCGGCCACCTTATGGAAGGCCTCGTTTGCGTGTTCTCTCACATTGCTATACCTGTGCTTTGACGTAATCATAACGCTCAGGGTACGATGCCATAAATCGACGGAAGACATTCCTTGTTTCCTTGCTGCCAGCAATAGTAAAAGGAGGTCTTCCTTTATCATCTCTGGAATATAAACATCAATGTTAACGTTAATTTTTCAAAAAAACTCCTCCCTCCTCGCGCAGTAATCTTCATCGAACGGGTGAGATTCGAGACGTTAAATCCCTTAAGGCTGGTGTTTTCACTACCGAGAGAGTCGCAATCGGAGTCGTAATCAGAAGCGTAAAGTGATACGATCCAGTGTAAACTAAACCGACGGCGTCGGAGGCAGAACACACATCTAGAAAACTAGAGTCGGAACCGGAAGTAGAAGCCGAAGAATAATCCTATCAGTGCTCGATTGGAGGCATTGTGGTTGGTTGGTTCTCCCAATTTCGCTTCATTAAGCGACGGAGTCGTAAACGGTATCGGAAGAAATGGAAACGTTCTGATTCTTCTGACTCCGATTCCGTGAGAGCTTGACTCCGCTTGCGACTCCGACCCCGCGTCGTTAGTGAAAACCAGCATTCAGTGAGTATCATCGCTACTCTTACAACATGCATGCAGGACATTGCACGGATATCTTAAGGAGAAAAACAGATGCTGACACGGCACTAACTTACTTCACCGCAGGATCAGCCCCGCACTCCAGTAACCTTAACACGATTTCCGTTCGTGACGAGCGTGATGCTACGTGAAGCAGCGTGTCACCACTTTCGCCAAAGCGTCCATTAATAACATCCACTATACACTTCGCTGGCGTCTCTCCATCATTGTGTTGAACATCTCCACGTCCATTTTTAACCGCTGAATTATCTGATTGTTCATTTACATTGATTCTCGAAGGTTCTGAATTCTCGTTAAAATTTGAATAGGGTTTCGAAACATCACTACAGTCCACATTTAAATTATTGTCTTGTCGTTCACAATCACTGATAATGTTGCTTCAGCGTCACTGTCTAAAAACTGAATATTTTCCTGGCCTGATATTTGAGGTGCTCTAGTACCATCCAAAACCTTGTTTTTCTCTCGGAGTAAACAGGCTCCACTACTTTCTAACTCGCTTTCTCCAGAGGTTTCAACGTTCGCACCAGAACTGAAGAAATCACTTCTATGTTGTCAGATACAATAGCACAGTAAAGTCGATTCCACAAGAGCTGTTCAGAGGAAACTGAAAAAAAAGTCAATTCTCTGTTTTAACCATGGTCAAATAAAAGAAAATAAATTCAACGTAAAGAACCTTTGTTTCTACAGGTTCGTGTAGCAGCGAGTACTGTAACTTATGGACTGTGAATAAGAAACAGTTCATATTTACATGGGGTCAGTTAGGACCCATTTATATGGTCTAAGGCACGGTATTCGAGACAACCCTCCCTCCGAGTTACCCTTGCCCAGGCAACTTTTATCTTATTTCTTTGCAAAATCAACCAGCCGCTTAGGATTGCGAACCCGTCTCGGTGGGCGGGACAACTCGAGTGGCGAGATGTTTCGCCTCGGCAGGTTGGGTAACACTGGCAGACGGGACAACCGGGAAAACTCTCGGAGTAGCGGGTGCCATGTAATGCCTAAATGTTGGATTTAAAGCAGAAATTCGTATCAAAGAAGTTGAAATTAACTCGGCAAAACCCACTGTGATCAAATGACCGAGGCAAACTTATAGAAAGAGGGATATCTGTACATTGATTCAATAAGGGTTTTGAATAATCGTGCAGCGTCCACTTTGACTCAACCTACAGGGGCTACGTTCTCGCATATAAACGATCGATAAAGTTGTCTTGGGGAGAGTTGTCTCAGTTACCCGACAACCGCATAACTGGGGCCTAAAGAGCTTTGTTATACCTCCCAACTCAAAAATGGAACATAATAAGGAAAAAAATATTTGCTTGACAACAGCTGCCGCAGTTTTTAAGGTGCACGACCTGATCACGTGCGAGTCGACAGTTGTTTCACTGGGAAGTTAGCGAGTTTTGACAGTGGCACGAGACACGTTTCTCCTCCAATCGGAAAACCTGTTTGTGTTGAGAGTTATAACAAAAACCGCTGAGTGGCAAGGAGGAGGGCTAAAACCGCTAAAACTGACGTTTTTGTCACCTCTCGGCCACGCTGTCTCCCAACAACCTCTACAAGCTTACCTTCTTGTCCGTTATGCAACATGTCCAGTGACTCAGCTTTTTTACTTTTAGCTTTCTTCCTTTTCGTTTTCTTCGAGGTTTCCTGAGGTCTTGCTTGCGACTCTGCACCAGGCCCCGACTCTAACCCAGGCTGATCTCATCACTGTTTTCAGTATCATTTCTTTGTTGCGAATTACTTGTCTTTACTTCACTGTTGCTGTTGATAGTTTGACTGTCCTGCCACAATCGGACTTTATCATCATCGTCAACCAATGACAAATTCTCCTTTGTTTTTGTCTGTGTCATCTCCACAAGGAGACCTTGTAGTTCTGCATCGCTTTCCTTCCTAATACACAAACAAAAAGAACTATAAATATTTTAAGACAGAACATCTGTCAGTTTTTGTCCGTTTCGCCACCAATATTTTTCAGTCCAAGAAAGAGGCAACAATTGATCCGAATCGAGTATGTTTACACTGGTGTACAACCTCAGAAGTATTAGTCGAGGAATAGGCGAGTTAGGCTTGACTTCAACCACGGTGTTTCTTTGGTTGAGCTGGGCCTAGCTCACACTAATAACATAACCATAACGACATAAGAAAAGGGCGTTATGTCGTTATGTTTGCAGTGTGAACAACCTGACATAATGACATTTTAACAGCAATACTAGGGATTACAAACTTTGTTACATTGCTAGTGTGAACTAGACATCATCGAGTGTGGTACATAAAACGAAGTCGATCTAGAGCTTTGCCCATGTTGGTTTCCCAGAAAGCGAGACAAGCCATCAGCTATACAGTTTGCGAAGATTATTTTTCGGCTTTCTTCGTTCATCTACAACAGAGAGAAAGAGAGAGGGGAGACTGGGTTGGGATTACCTGCCGCTTTGCCTGCCGCTGTTTGGGAAAGGAGCCCGGGCTCCTTCCCCTAACGTTCTCAGTTCTCGGGGAGGGTAGACCAGACACGAGAGAGCGGCGGAAATCGAGCTTGAAGACTGGGTTGCATGAGGAAAACTTTCAATGGAGAAGAGCCCCCCCCCCCCCCCCCCATACGTTTTGCCTAACAAAACGGCACATCACTGTTTTGCCCGTAGCGGGAGAAGTTCCCCCATTACGGCTGCATTAAATTCCGAATTAGGAAAAAAATCCAAGTGTCTCGCTGTGAAAGATTGCTAAAGCTGGTGCAAGAGATTTGATTTTATTAAAAAGATAGTGACGAGGAGTGACTTACCAAGTAACTGTACACTGGATAACTCAGACTGAACTCGCTTAACTTCGTTGAACGTCGGTCTCCTTGTTGGAAAAGGTATCGTTCTGATGCGAGTATCGTCTGTAAGAGGAAACAAAAATGCATTTTGATAAACCTGAGTCCTTGTTATACAAAGACTTTTATTTTGCGTTTAATCTTTTTTGCATTAGTGCAGTTGCACACCTTTTCGGTACCTTCAAAATTTGCTGTTAAAAATAAGAGTCACATTCTTTGACCTTACACCACATACCTTTCTTAAAGGGAGGCTTTTTCCCTCCGAAGAACATCGATTTATTATAAGCAGGTGTCCTGATAAAGATCCTATCAGACTGTTCCACGTGTTTTGACCACGCCTCCAGGAGATCCTGCACCTCCTATTGTGGAAACAACAACAACAACAACAACAAAAAGTTGGTTAACAAAGCTACCTTGAATAACGGAGAAGGCGCTCTCAAGTCAATTTACTCAGAAAAAGAATTTTCTGAGCCCCCAACAAGTCGAACCCATGACTTTCCAGATACCTTAAACACAGGCTTGAGAACGCTTTCTCCATTATTTACACTTTATCCAAGTCACCAATCCATTTATCATTTAAAGCTACCTTTAACACAGGCTTTATTTTACATCCTGTCAGCCTTTTACTGCCAAGAGAGCAAAGTATTACCTGTACAAGAGCAGCTTCATTGTATCGTCGCAAACTTGCTCCTGCGGACCTAAATGATAACGTTATGAGAATTAGTAACAGACTTTGAGAAATTCTAAAATTTACTTCTCATTGCATCTCCTCCTGTAAGCTAATAATGAAAAGAATGAATACTTCTTGTCTATGATACTGTAAGGAAAAGTCTGCGTTGGGCCAAGAAGTCCATATACATCTAACTTAAGCCAGTGTTTGCAGGATAAAGCGACTAGGGGTAAACCAAATTCCCCTTTATGGGATGCTCATTTGCCAGTACCCCTTTATTCTTCTGAGTGGAAAGAGGTTCTGTAATGTGAGAGTAAAGTATCTTGCCCAAGAACACAATCCAGTGAGCCCCTGTTAGGCCTTGAATCCACTCCACTAAATCAATCTGGAATCTAGCTCATGATGACACATCCACTTTGTGATATCATCATCTACTCTTTAGACACCAACTGGTGCATTGGGCATCAACAAGACTCTTCCAACTCTGTCAGTCCTTGGCGAGCCAAGCAGCTTCCACTGCAATTTATGGTTTCAGACCGAGAAGTTCTGCCTCTGAAGTCCTCCTCCTGTTGGACTTGGGTTGGTCTTTCTTCCTTGTACCCTCTGGTGTCAATCTGAGAGTACCTTTTGATATGGTAGTGGGTTCTCTCTATGGAGCAGGTGACTGATCCAATATCATCTTTGTCTAACAAGAGCAATTCCAATGCCCCCTGCTCTGTCAGTTTGAAGAGCTCCAGAACCCAATTCTTGTCTCTGTCTTGGTGCTCAGGCTCAGGGCTCCCAGTTTCACAGCAACAGTTTCCTTTTAGCTTTCACTGCCAGGTCATTTAAAGGGTTTGAGGGTCCTTGGTAATCAATATGTTGAAGATTTCTTGTTGGGGTTTCAATGACAGATTCTTTTTTATAGTGTGAGGTTGTCAGTCTCGCACATAACCTCCAACCTGTCTGGCAAGGTTGAACCTGCCATGAGTATAACTCCCGCCAGCATAGCTTAAAGGGATCATTACATTACCCTTAGCAAGCCATCCTACCACCTCACAGTCACAGTCTCAGAGGGATGGACTTTGCGATATCATAGCCAGCAATTATATGTTTTTCACTCTAGCACTTACTTTGGTTGTTTTCCACCTTGCTGTGAGTCTCTTGCTCCCTGTGCAGTGCCCCGCTTGGCTCTAACTGTGTATCGATGAAAAGTTTTGTGTGTCAAAACTTCTTTCCCATTGAACACTGCACCAGCAAAGTGACCTCCTGCCGTCATCAATATTATCCAGTAATGCTTCTTTGGTAAACTTGTTAACAGTGATAGTGTTTCATCTGGTGTGCCTGGAATATTCTGTAAAGGGAAATAGAACGATGTTGGTGAGTAGGTAGGTACACATGGAGACAGGCAAAGAGGCAGGTTGGTATCAAGGTAGGTAGGTTGGTAGCAAGGAAGGTGGGTTGGTAGGTGCATGCTGGTATGAAGTAGAGAGGTAGAATGACAGATAGACAGACAGATAGATAGTCAACTAGGTAGGTAAGTTGGTATGTTTTTTGTTATAGGTAGGTTTAGTCTGCATATGAGCCAAGTGGCCCATCAGGCTGGATCTTATCCCAGTTGCTGTAGCAAGAAGTGACTAGGAGTATTTCCACCTCCCCTTGGATAGAATACTAGTCCATTGTAGGGTTACCCCCAGCATAAAGTTTGCTTGTACCCATTTACAGTATACACCTAGGTGAAGAGAGGCCAAGAATACAATGCAATGTCCCTAGCCAGGGCTTGAACCTGGAGACAAGCACTAACAATGAGGCCACCATGCCATCGCTACTTAACAGTAGCAAGGTAGGCAGTCAGACAGGTTTATACCATAGCTACATGCTAGCGTGCACTCTGATCGGCTAATAGTTTTTGAAAAAGAAATGGATGGTTCATAGAGATGGTTCAGACCGATGTCATAGTCAGTGAAATTTCGACTTTTCAGCGTGAAAAATGTCTCCCTATGTTATAAAAGCAATGGACAATGTCTATCGTGTGTCCATCCAATACGGGATGCACTTGAATAGTTAGGAGAGCACTTAGGTAGCTAGAGATGCTCTCAGCTGCACTTCGAGCATCTCTTACGCTACCTTCATACTCTCCCAAATATCCATGTGCATCCCGAATTGCATGGACGCATGCTAGACATTGTCCATTCCTTAAATGTAAGGTAGGTAGGTACCTTTACTGAGTACAACACACTGCGATAAACAGACAACACTTCTCCCTCTCCACTGACAAAAAACACCTTGGGGTGCTGTCGCCCAGTTGGGCATGACTCATTTTCATCAGGCATTTCTGGTGATAGGCTATTGATGGATGGTTTACTGTAATCATTAGACTCTAAAGTCAGGTCACCATCACTGTCTGTATCACTATCAGAACCAGAAATACTGGATACCTCACCTGGAGGGAAAGAGATTTCATACAATAAATAACTTGGCAAATTGGTGTACAAACTTACAGGTTCAGCTTTCCTTACTCTTAATACTATATACATGTTTATTAAAAACTGGATCACTGGATAATGCAATTCACGAGTTTCTTTGGCTTAGCTGTAACGGCATATGAACCATTATTATTTCCCAGTATCTGATTGGTTAAAACCACAAGTACAATTCACCATAACCAGCTGCTGTTGACCAAATTTAGAAAGAACTTTGTCATATTGAACCAATGACGTCAAAAGTGCTGCCCGCTGCAGATTATTGAACCGATGACGTCAAAATGAGGTCAAAAGTGCAGCCCACTAGATTATTGAACCGCTGACCGAGAAAACCTGGGGACGAGGTTGTGTTATTTTTAGTGAGCAGAAAAACAAAGAGCAAAATGACGAAACTCCTTGATATGAACAATTTTGCAGATCTCTGAGGGTGCTATCCACCATGACCTTTGGCCTTGTTGGTTAACACCTTCTTTGATATGCAGAATTCTTCATATCCTACTTAGCCCCATTCAATTATTGCTAATTATTCCATGTGTTACAAATGTGGTTAGCATATATGAAATTTTTGAGGCACATTTATTTTTACTTTACTTTAGCTTTCTATATTCGGGGCATTTTAATAACATTAAAAACATAATATTCAAATAAACATAACTTTTTGCGCTTGTTGGATGTGAGATGGTTGTAGCCAACTTAGCTTTACACTCTTGCTGGGTATCTACCATCTCATATCCAGTGCATGCTTCTGGAATACTGGTACTTGCTAAATAGTCAGTTACAATATTGATATCCAATTTAAATCTTAGCAGTGCTAAAAATCAGCAAGATGGTATGCTCTTAGCTACCAAGAACACAGCTAGTGAGCATTAAAATATCACACAGTACAAAAGTTACTGGAAACGAACTCTTTTACTACAGTGTACATAATTACCAGAAATAGTTTCCTCAAATGCATCCTCTGTCAGAACTGGCTTGTTCAAGAGTCTTTGTTTCAAGTTGAATCTGTGCCAATCTAATTTAAAGTGCTCTCTCTTAAAAATTCAAATATTAAAGAGATTAGAATGTCATTTGAGTCAAATGTATTTGAAATATACATCTCTTATAATAATGCTTAAAAAGAGAGAGAGAGTTATACTTGATCCTGGTCAGGGTTATTGTGTTACGCTCTTGGGTAATAATATAACTCTCGCAGTGCCTCTCTTAACACAGGGATAGTTAAATAGACAACATGGAAATGCACTGGAAGATATGAACTCAATAAATCGACCTCGCTCCCAATGTGTGGCTTCATAGCTCAGTTGGTAGAGCATCGCACCGGTATTTGCCGAGGTCACAGGTTCGAGTCCCGTTGAAGCCCTGATTTTTTTCAAGCTTCTTCTTTCCAATTGCTTAAATTGGAAAATTTACTGCGATGATCACTCGTCACTTTCAACATGGAACTTGTGGATCAAGATTTCATCTTATTCCTATTCCTGTAGTTTTCCTTAAACATTTAGTAAATGATTTCTTAGCAACCAACTGAGCTGTAAGTGAGTAATTTAACTGTACTACATTACTGATTAGTAAGATTAATTACCTGGATTTCAACAGACTCAAATACAATTTGGCAAACAGAACAGCTCATTCCAGTCTTGTCTCCAGCTTCGGGTACATGTGAATCTATTTTAAAGATTAAATTGTATAAATTTTACCTGCTTGCCAGCAATATTACTATAAGCCCCCATCTACACTGAAAATGACAGTGTACTCCAAGGAAAACCATCCAAATGCATAGATTTCTATAGAGCTACATAATTAGCATAATAATATTTTTTAGTCCATGACTAGCCTCTAACAATTTTCTATTAACTCAGATTCGGGCAAAACTGGCCATTACTACCACCTGGTCTTAACTGGTTTTAATAACACAACTAGGAGTACCGGTAGGTCATTCATTACCGAGATGGGATCCTCGCCCCAACAAATTATCTCCACAGTTGGTCAGATAAGTTGGTCTGATAAGTTGGTCTCACTAGTATATGACTAATATCAATTCATTCTGTCATATGATGAGAGACACTGTAAATATATGACCTTGGCCAATATCAAAGCCAAACCATTGATTGTAGAATCCAACACACTGACCATTAAGCAATCACACCAGTGTCTCTCTTGCAGTGAGTTAAATATTGACTGGCATTAGATGGCCTATTGGTTGCTGTGGTGGACTTCGGATCAAGCCGTCCAACTGCAGCCAGGGTCATTGAGTTGCGTTCTTGGGTAAGATGTGTACTCTCAAGGTTCCTCTCTCCACCAGGAATATAAACGGGTACCAGAGTGAGAATTTAATCCTGTGAGGAGGGGGGGGGACTCTTCCATGGTGTAGGATCCCATTCAGGAGGAGATGAAATACTGGTACTCCCAGTTGTCTCAAGCTACGGAAACAAGGACAATAACAGCCAGCCTGGAGAGCATGACGCTCAAATGCAGACTTAACTGCTTTACTCCCTGTGTACGTAAACAGTGAACTTTTTCCCTAAGGGTGAGCTTAATAGTATCATAAAATTATACGTACATTAAATTGCTAGACAGAACCACTAACCAATCTGTACAGTACATTGAACATTTACCCTTTTCGTGGATGTGCTCTTTGTTCCATAGCTCTAGCTGTTCCCTGTCGCCTCTTCCTTGGCCAAGATCTTTGGTGATAATACGAACACCCCTCAAGAGATCGTTCAACTCTTGGTCAAAAAGCGATAAGCAACGTCTCGGACTAGATAAAGCCGACATCTTGTTTGTTGACCAGTGAAATCGCAAAACTGTTTGCGTTTTTAATCTCTTTCTAGTTCAACTGTGAGATAAAACTAGAATGCCTCCTGGTTATATATCAGCTCTTCTACTGAATATTGCACCACAAATTTCGTCATCGTAGAATTTTTAGGACACACGTCACGCAACCATGCCTTTGAACAACGAATTTCCATTCAACTGCGTTTCAGTTGTCTGTTTATCGCAGGTACCGACTACACTTTGATGGATTTATCCAAATATCTTCTCTGCTTTTTGGACTGGTGAAAAACAGATATTACACGTAATATCAATAGTTGCATCAATGAGTGCAGTTTGGCACGCCATCTTGTTAAAGGCTTAGCTTTCTAGTTTTCCATTCTTCAACCGCGAGGAGCGAATACACGATGGCTACGAAAAACTACCCGCGCACAAGACACCCGCGCAGAAACCCGCGTAAGTTTTCCCCCGCAATCTTGAGTGCAATGAATGGTTTGTGTCTCTAGGTTACTGGGGCTCTATAAATTTGCTCGCAGAACATTGGGACGAATATCTGCAGTTTGGATAAGTAAACTCCCGTTTATCTGATCTGGCTGGGCGGGGCAAATGTCGCGAATTTTTTTGGAATGTCACCCAGTCAATGGTTCTCGATTTAATTTTAGATGCGTGACAGTCGAACAACCATGTCTCGCGTGCGATTGTGGGGGTGAGAATGTACTATGCCTACCCTGCGAGACAGAGGTTCCTTGCTCTTTCTGTCTCGGTGAGAGACGAGAGTAACCTCTGCTCGCCGCCGCACGATTCCTTGATCCGCCGCCGTCCAGGGCCAGGGACGAAATATAAAGAAAACACAAAAAAAAAACAGCTTTTGACAAGTTTAAAAACGGGTTTTTGAATTTGCGCATGGCAGACGTGAGTCAAA
>JAHPZR010038545.1:0-29714 GCA_019787425.1 Platygyra sinensis | reverse complement strand
TGTCTGCTTGTGAGTGTCTGTTAAGAGAGCTTCCACTGGACTGTAAATGTGTAACTGTATGAGAGATCATGATATCTGAAACTTGGTACCTGGCAATACATGCAGTTTTGGGAGAACTTTCAAATATTGCTTGTAGTGATTAACTAATTTTCTTAATTAATCATAATTGCGCTCATACAATGACCACAGAAATTAACGAACCTTGCTAGCAGAGGATCGCCTAGAGAACATTGGCTTTCCATTAAGGTGATTGGCCATAATCAGGGTGATAACAGTAAGAGTCTTTCCAAGCCCCATATCATCTGCTAGTATGCCACCTTTGGGTGAGTTAGGCTTTCTGTCAGTGGACCACTTTGTTCCCTTGTTGAACCATGTGTTCTTGTTGACTTGTGTCCAGAATGCAGCTAGATCAGTATTATTTTCCCTTGTTATCATCCAGTTAAGAGCTTGTAGCTGGTAAGGAAACAGTCTTGTGGTAATGGCCTGTCAGTGGAATAAATTAATGACATTGTTCTGATTTTGTCACACTACCATATAATAATTCATTACTGGTATGCTGTAGAAGTTGGTTCTTCAAGTGTGCGGATGAAACACTTACGCGACCATGCAACTGAAAACAGAAGTGAGACTTTCTCTCAATAATCACGGAGACAAATAAAATACACTATATCTAAGTATCTTTACATATTAAGTCATTTTTTCCACCAATTATGTACCTCAGGTTGTTCAGCTTTTGCCACCTTGTCATATTCAACCAGGCTGTCAAAGAGTTGGTCCAAGACATTCAGTGGCTATAGAAGAATACGTACCATCATTATTTTAGTACACAGGTACATTTAAATAGGTTCATTTAGAGTCAGAATCACTTTGCAACTCTACAAGTTCTCCAAAAATTCTGTACAATGTACACTAAAATGTGCATAAATTACATGACTTTGTATAGGCTGTGTGCGTGTACATGTAGGTGATTGTCAATTATTTTGAACTGCTCAGTTCATTGGTCCTGGGACTGGGGGCCCATTCATGTACTACCTTACATGTTAATTCCATGGATTAGGCAAGATGTACAGCCACCTTAAATTTTCAAAAAATTAAGTTGGGTCTGAATCCCCTTTGCAGAAATTTTTTGAACTTTGCAAAAAGTTTCATCTTATCATGCTGATTACAATTCGATAATAAAAAATGGGGTCAATGAGCTGGTTTTTGAGTTATAAGCGCTTAAAGCTAAAATTAAGGCAGGGTTCGTACACTTATGACCCATCAAAATTCCATGACTTTCCATGACTTTTTCCATGACTTTTTGAAATATTCCATGACCTAAGTTAAGCTACTGCCCTCCGGCAGTAGTGTCAAAACAATCATTTATTCAGCTGAAATTACATTTGATTTTTGGACTCGCCAGTTAATTTTTCGACTTTGGATCTTAATGCCTTTCATTCATAGAAAACATACTGATTTTCCATGACTTTCCATGACCTACACCTAAATTTCAGGACTTTCCAGGCCTGGAAAATGAAATTGTAAAATTCCATGACTTTCCAGGTTTTCCATGACCTGTACGAACCCTGTAAGGGTGTTTTTAGCAGGTCATATTGCTGCTATGGTAGCCTATTGTGCCACAAAGTTAACAGCAACTTGTTTACTGATGATTGGGCAGTTTGTTGATACCATGATTGTGGCATTAACTGATAACGAGTGGTTATAATGACCCATCAAACTCTAAGTCTAGGAAAGTATTGGAAACTGTTTCCAGCCACCTTAATTTAAGTGTTCCAACACTAGGGATCATACATGTAGAAAGCTGGCTTATCAGCTTGTAAGTCACTTATTTCTACCCCTGACTCCCTCTCTAGCACGTACCAATGGCAAAGTACAATAATCTGCAGCATTTTACTCCTACATGTACAGTTGTAGTATTTTTTCTTGCATTTCCTCAAAAAGTTATACATGTACAAGTAGGAGAAAGGCACTGAGAAAAGTGTCACCTTAGAACATAATATTACTAAGGATCCACAATAAGTCATGTAATTGCTTACCACAACAGGAAAAATCTGAGGTTTTACATCTTGTTCAGAGGGATTTAAAGCATCAGCTTGGTTTGGTTTCATTCCATTACATGTACAGTCACCTTGACAGCCAGCTTGACAAGTTGATGGAACAGCTCCGCTAACTTCTCCAATGCTGGAAGGACCAGGGCAGGAGCAAACAAGAATAGAGTTACACTTACTGCAGGGGGTAAAGTCTGGAAAGATTGCTGGAATACCAGGAAGGGCAGTAGAACTGTTCACAACTGATGTTGATCCCGATGAGGTGTTATCTGGACAAGGATTTGCAGCAACTGTTGTTTGTGTAACATTTGCTGTAACATTTGAAGACGTGACTCGAACTTCAGGATTTAACTTTGAAATTGGTATAGGAATTGCAACCAAAGCTTTAGAATTGCTTGTACTTGGAAGAGTTGAGCTGGTGGTTGCTGCAACATTTGATACAGAAGTGGTTTTCAGATCCCCAGCTTTGTTAGCCAAACTTGGAATTGCCAATGGAGCACTAGAATTCCCAGCCATACTGCTGTTTACTAGAGTATTCAATGGAAAGGTGCATGTAGCAAGAGCTTCACTCAACATTTGAGGAGTCACAATGTGGCTTGGTACAGAACTGGTGGGACCTGCATCATCCTGTTTATTTAATTGGTTTGAACATGGTACTGGAATTGTAGGGAGGGTTATCTTTTGTGGCACTGGTATACTAACTGCGACAGAAGTGACAGCAGTCATTTGCGAAACATCTGATGATCCAGTTGGAGCTAAAACTGTTGCAGCTGGTTCATTGCTTTCTTGCAGTGAAATAGCAAATGTTGTCATAGGTTGTGAGGAGTTAGAAACGCTAATAATGGATGATGTTACTGCAGAATTAACAGCAGTAGTTTGTGAGACATCTTGTGCTGAAGCTGAAACTGAAATTGGCATTGTTGGTTCAATGCTTTCAGGCAGTGAATTCGCGAACGTTGTTACAGCTTTTGAGGGATTTGCGAGAAAACTAGTGGAATGTGTTCCTGACGTGACCAAAGAAGATGTACTTTGAGTTGATGTATCTTCATGTGTTACTGGACTTGATAGGCGAGACATTTTAGCTGATCTTGTAAAATAGGGTGAAGTTGTGACACTGTTTACCAATGATGCATCGTGGGGCAAAGGAAAACCAGATTTGTGATTGCTTCTTTGGGACGCATCAGTTAAATTGTGTTCTGCAGAAACTTTCAGAATTTCAGAAGCACTGTTGTAAGTTTGAGCGAGGCTTGAGGCATTTGGCGGGATCAGTGTTTGTCCGTTACACTCTAGATTCGCTGAGCTAGAACACTGCGTCTTGGAATCTTCATTATTCCCCAAATCGCTTGGCAGGTCAAGCGAAACTTCAGACCAGGTGGTTTGCTTCACATCAACGGTCACTGAATGGAGAGTCTGTTCCATATTTTGAGGTACGTCTCCATCTTGGGTTGGCAGTGATTTATTTCCAACTGAGTCACGTTCGCCGTTGTCCAGTTTTCCATCGAGATCGTTAGCTACCACATTGATGTTTTCGTTTTTCACTGGTGAAGAACCTCTATCACAATATTGATCATCCTCTTGAAGGCTTGTATTCAGCGAGCCGTTCATGGTTGTAAAAAAATCCACTTCCGCCATGACAGGCATGTTCAAAATCTATAATTCTTCGCCAGTTTAGTCTCTTGATCTATTGCAAATCACAAAAAAAAGTCTTAGCAAAGGCAAAGATATCGATTACTGCCGTTAACGAAGTGGTATTACCATTGAAATCCGAAGACAAAAGCAAAAATCTTCAGCAAGCCAGCTTTCGTGAGGTTTCGGATTTTAGCGCGAAACCCGTGAACAGTGGGACGTACCCAGGCCAGCCCAGGCCTTCCTCCTGCTCAGTCGTCTTCCATATTTGGAATATTCCCTGAGGAGTTCATACCAAGATCTCTGATTGGCTGGTTTGACAAAAGGAAAATGACATGTAACCAAGGCAGTCGACAAATTGTCGACAACAAAAGAACCAGACATGAGCGTGAAATTGAGAAAATTATAGTAAACATTGGAAGATGTGTTTGCTCAGGACTCACGACAATTGAGCAGACATTTGCGTTTGCATTTAACTGTCGAAAAACACGGAAGTTATACCCCAAAGATGGCTTCGTCACAGAATGGTGCAAAATCGCCATTGTTCTCCTTTGAAAAAAGCGGTGAAAGTGCCCCGTCTTCGCATGGCCGCGATAAAGCGATTTACGAGCACACTGCGGGAGACGAAATAGTTGGATTAGACACGGATTGCGAAAACCTAGTGGAAAACTTGGACGAACTTTCAGAGGAACAACTAGATGAACTACTTCGAGAAGCTCACGATATAAACCAGAGATTGCGATCTGTGGAGAGAAAACATGCTATGCATGCTCACAGAGGAAGCATGGAAGAAAGAGCATCAAGGCCAAGCGGAGCTCACTTTTTGCCTCCGATTCAACAAACAAAGACTTCTATGGTAACTCAAGTCGATGTAATGAAGGGAATTGTGTCCACTGAAGCCGAAAGAGTTGGAAGACGAAAAAAATCAACCGTAACGTGACTAATCTAAACATGTGGACGTAGGTTTTACTAAAACTCTGTCTAGCTTATGTGTGAAGATGTTAAAAGCTCGCGAGACACCCAAAAAAGCGCTTACGGTAGCGTATTCATCTTTTAAAAACATAACGCTTCAAATTATTCTTTACCTAAGTACAATACTTTATTTTGTTAGTCAAGTATCTTATAACGAGAAAATGAGTATATATTAAATTCTGTTTAATTTTGAATGTGAAAAGGATGCCAACTCAAATTTAACCAAAGCTGGACACATTGTCTATGTAAACAATGTGCATATAATATCTTGCAGACGTTGCCTGTAATTTCAGCATAAATTAATAGTCCAAAATAAAGAGCATCTACTTATTGAAGTATTTTAAGGTTAATTCTCTGATTGATTCCAATGGCAGATTACCTCCCTCCCTCCTATATCTGCTCTAAGGCACCCTCAGTGAGTGTAAAATGAAGACTGCAGACTACAAACGTTTTTAAATAATTATTATGTATGAGTGTTGTTTCCATTGATTGGTAACTGTAAATAGGGTTACCAGTATTCAGGCTAATTGTAGTAAAAGTCTGTTCCCCAGTTAGCCTCAATGGTGTTCCGGTTAGGGCTCCATTTGCCTGAGATACATTCAGTTTAGCTTCTTTACGGCTAGCTCCCAATGGATCGGAGGAAGTGGTAACACAATTGAGTTAAAAAGTCTGCAGTCTGCACTTTACCCTCAGTCTGCAATTTACCTGCAGTCCGCAGTCCACAGTCCTCTAACATTGACCAAAAGCACCCTTGGTTAATACCTCAGTAAAAATGGGAAACCAAAGTAGAAGAGAATTTATTTTAGAACTCAAATGAAAACCACTCAAAACAGTAAATGGTACTAAAGGAATAATCTTACATTACCCTCATCACTGTAACATCTATTGCAGTTATTTCTGGGATTGTACCTTTTATGTTTCAAATCTGAAATACATGTAAATGACCACAAAAAAAACTAATAGCACTAGTTTCTTTCACACATTTTATTGAAAAAATATCTTTCAAAAATATAACAAAACCAGATTAACCTAAACATACAATCATTATCTTTCTAAAGATGCATTGACATGAAATAGTTATAAGGTGTCCATTTTCTAAATTCTTGAGTAATATGTGTTAAATGTAACAATAAAGTTGTCTTGTCTTGTCTATCACTGTCTATCACTGGAAAATTTTGGACAAACTTCCTGTTGCAAAGTACTTTACAATGTTAAAGGCTTGTGCCTTACAGGTTCAACGTTATTTAAGTGAAAAACTGTCTCTAAATTTACAGTCCCAGTGGCTGAAGAGGTCCAATTAATATGATTCTTCAATTCTCATTTTGAACCAAACTCTCCAGTGGAAAGAAAGTATTTGAAAGAGCAGATAAAGGCCATGTGATACAACTTAGGTAGCGCTATTTTGACATTTCTCTGTTAACAGATCAAGACACACAAAAAAGTCATGTAGTTTAAACTGCCTGTTCCAGATAGCCTATGTAGCAGGCGCAGAGGGAGGGGTTGGGGAAATCGGGAAAAAGAAAGGGATGGGCGGAGGAGAAAAAGCATGCTCCCTCTCCCTCCTTCCTCTCTGTTTCCCTGATTTCCCCAATTCCTTAATGCACAGGCTAGTTCCAGATGGCTGTAGCAGTGCAAGTGCAAATAGCAGACCCCAGGGGGGATGCACCTCTACCTCCCCCCTCCAGGTAATAAACATATATGAAAAGTTTTCAGTTTAGTTTCAAAATTTAAATTAAAGAATCATAATTGCCCTGTATGTATGAAAAACATTTTTACTATTTGTATTGTAACACATTATTATAAAATTTCAAAACCTCTATTTTTATTTTGTAATTTACCGGTATTGACAAAGCCTGCTTTCTTGTTAACACTTCAAGTCTCATTAGTACTCAACATCTGTTTTCTCCTTAAAAGATCAATACATTTTCAAGCAGACAGGTAATGAGAATAAAGAAAATCGTCAACTAGGGGATTATTGCGTTACATGATCTTTACCAAATTCTCACCACTAACAAAAGAAATATATGGAAATCAATTGGGAGAATTTAGATTATAACCTTGAGGCTGAAAGGGTTAAAGAACTGTTTGCATGAAGATGTTTCAAAAATTATCCTCATAGAATGCTTGAATCATTTAATTTAAAATGTCTTGATAGGTAACCTTTCAGGCTTGTCAAACATTTAATATTGCTATGTAAATATTATCTAGCATTATAAAATGCACAAATAAGAAATGCATGGACGCCATATTTGCTAAAAGAAACTGTGATTGTCTTGTGCAGTAATACAAGAAGACCAACGCCCGATCATCTTTGGAGGAAACAGTTACCGCTGTAACAGCATATTTGGAAATTACATTAAGGTATTACTGTTTCTGGCTTTTATCGCCTAATAAAATATTAACAGTTATTATTAACTCCTCTTTTTGCATAGATCTTGGCTGCCTAATCAGAGTCTTCTTCTTCTCCATAGTCATCGACACCTGGGGCTTCTGAAAGATGAAGATTTGCTTCTAATTAACTATATGGCTGCCAGAATGCATTGCTCTATGATAAGCTTGGACAAGGGCTTCTCAAACTAATTTTAAATTAATAATTCATCAAGTTTAAACAAAGGAAATCATGACCATGACATTGTTAGCACAGAATTATAAAATTTAATTTCTCTGTTTTCTTCTTAGTCTTAGTTTAGATATATCAACCACTCGACAAGACAGTGTTTGCCTTTGTTTCCAAACACCTGAACTCTTTTCTTAATGTTTGGGAATTTCATCAAATGTGGTCTTTAATGTGTTTGATATGATGATTTAACCTACCTACAGCTCCTCGTAATAGTCTTCCAACTTCTGGGTCTCTTGCTAGATCATAGGGAGTTTGTTTTGCATTGTTTCGGATGTCAGTTCTTGCACCTATTAATCATTTTTTTTTTTGAAAAAATAAAATTTTTGTCAGTTAATTGTAAGTTGCTTAAAACAATGCCTAAATGTTTAAGGGTCTAACAGGGCATCTGACAGGATGCGGTGGTGCGGATCCGCATAATTCGCCTACTTCCGCATCCTCCGCATCCTTGGGGCATTTTTCCGCATAAAACTAGGAAATTGCTACGTATAAGCGAGAAAGCAACTGATTACCATCATCAGAAGCAAAAATATCGAAGAGATTGATCATTTGAAGAAGTTATTCACCCAAAACAGCGACGAAAACACGTCTGTTTGTTCGTAAACAATTTTAAGCCTCCAGTCGTATACATCTGAGGCACGATTTACGGACGCAATTACACTGTAAGGATTTCTTGTCAGGCCTTACAACCAAACAAGCGAGCAGAGTGGAGACCTGGAACCCACTTAAAACCAATAGCGAAGCGCACAGATGACGTCACGAAAATTTACCCCTGCTGTGACTCAGACAAACAAACCATTCCATGGGCTACTTCTTTGAGAGCGACGTATGGAACAACAGCGCTCGTTAGCTCTTCAGCGCGATACTCTGCGATTAATTTCACAATTCGATGGCCTCTCTAGCTCAAAATGTTGGAGAAAACCCACGACATGTACCGTGGAATAATAAAAATACGGAGCTTGAAGGAGGGCGGCAAAATATGATGGGCTTCTCATGTATGAAGGCTGTTTACGAACACACTCCTTACCTTCATGGCAGAGAAAAATATTACTATTGTGCCCGACATTTAGGTGTATCACCCACAAGAAAGTCGGCAAGCCAGCTAGAGAAATATGTGATACAGAAATGACCGTAGATCCGATCGGATTCGTTGCATTGCCGTGATGAAACTGGCCCGCTCCATCTTCGCAAATAAAAAAAACAGTTTTAGCCCGCGCTATTTAGTACACGTATCCTGCCAAAAATAGCTATGATGTCTGCTCACGGTCACAGATTTGTTTATGTGGTTGGATAAATGGCTCTATGAAAATCATGGCCCTCCAAATTGCCACACAGTACACCAAATTCTGCTCTGAATTTGGAATTGTCTCAGAGATAATAATTATGTACATGTCCTCCGGTTCTGTCGTATTCGTTTGAGCGGACGGCTCGGGTGGTTGAGTTTGGGAATTTCTGGCAATATTAAAGTCAACAGATAAGTCTTCTCTTCAAGACCAGGAGAAACAGCAGATAAGTTTCTTCGTGATACGTTTCACTGTGAAGTATTTACACGTTGATCGGCTATTCGCAACCGCCGCGCTAAAACTTCTCGACTTCCGATTCCTGCAGGTTTTGGGATCTCGTCTGCCTGTCACTGCGGCTTTGTAAGACCCTCGTTCAATTTGTGACATTTATCCTCTTTTCTGGACATCTCGGAATCTATTTTACATTACCCACAGCAGCAGTGTTCGCGTTTTAACATTATTTAAGCTATCCAAAAACCTCGACCACCAATCTTTCCTTTTTTGCCTGATTTTCTGGTCGAGAAGTCAACGCGCTCATACAAAACCTTCTATCGGACTGTAATTCTTGTCTGAGTCATGTGGGGGGTCTCTGGTGATGAGTGTTTGCCTTTGTTTCCAAACACCTGAACTCTTTTCTTAATGTTTGGGAATTTCATCAAATGTGGTCTTTAATGTGTTTGATATGATGATTTAACCTACCTACAGCTCCTCGTAATAGTCTTCCGACTTCTGGGTCTCTTGCTAGATCATAGGGAGTTTGTTTTGCATTGTTTCGGATGTCAGTTCTTGCACCTATTAATCATTTTTTTTTTTGAAAAAATAAAATTTTTGTCAGTTAATTGTAAGTTGCTTAAAACAATGCCTAAATGTTTAAAGGTCTAACCTTAAGGTGCGGACACCGCAACATTGGTGTGTTACACAATAGATGTTATCCAAGCCAGAAAAAGCCGAATGGAGATCTGGGGAAAGAACCAAGATCTTACCTCGTTCTAGCAGTAATTCAACAATGTCTGGATGACCTTTCCAAGAGGCTGAATGCAAAGGAGTATCTCCAAGCTTGTTCTAAAAGACACAAAAATTACTGTAAACACTGAGTGAGAAGGACAAATTTTAACATTTACAGCACAATGAAAATCTTTGCAAACATTAGGCTTTAAAAGGACACAAAAGTGACAAATGTAAATGACCTTAGTGATACCAAGAGAATTTTTATCGTAAGATCAGGACAAAATAAATGCTATGTCTACTTTACATGACTATGCTGCTAAATAAAACATGTTATAGATGTATGGGTGTGTACCTGAACGGAGATCTGTATTCTTGGCTGTGCGAGCAAAACTTTTACACATTCTGTTTTAAATAAAAAAAGGTTATTATAAAAGTCAACACAACAGAAAAGACTGGTACAATGACTCTGTGGAAGTTGAAATGAAATTTCCACCAGGAAATCAAGTCTGCATGTTGTTTTGTGCAAAAGTAATAAAAAGTCACTACAGATGTCCATAAAAATTTAGTGCCAAGCTCTGAAAATACTGTTTGACTATTTTAAAAATAAGGACTCCAATTCTCTCTCTCTCAAATATGGTTAGGATCATTCACCAGTGATTGCATCATGTGATGACAATACCTAGTTATAATTTATTAGTACAATTTCAGAGCTGAACAAAGAGTTTCCAGTAATCTGATTGGTCGAGCAGTTCCTTATATGACGCTATATAAACCGCTCCAGGCGGTTTATATAACAATTTTGAGGCCTGGCTACTGAGTTTGCCACCTTTGCCATCACGGCAAGTAAACATGGCGGACAGTTGTGAATGAATTTTTCATTTATTTGGAAGACACCACTGTAAGTCCAGGATATTTGATGGAGGATGAAGGATGGAGAATTTTCAAAATGACTGCTGTCGCCCTTGGACCAAAAAACCTTTCAAGAACTTGTATTCAAGGCAGTAAGGAATCGTAAACACAGTGGTTAGTTGATCGCTGGCAGGTCAGATCGATTGACCGAAATCTGTTTTACTCCAACTGAAGATAAAGTTACTCTTTTTGAGACGATGATGGCAACTATGAATGAAGTCAACAGAGATAAAACAAAGGTACCGGATTAATTTTTTTCGTAATGTTTTGCTTGTCTGTTTTGCTGCTGAACTTGATGAGTAAACTGATTCACAATCAATGTACATGTAAGATTATTATATTAAAACTCTACGGCTACATACCCGTATGCAAACGAACAATCTGCGTCATTGTTTTTATGTTTTAATCAGTTATTCTCTGTTGTTCAGCTCTGAAATTATACTAAAACAATTATTCCCCTCAGGCTCAGTGAATATTGTCGAATTATCCCCTCAACTTGGTCTTATAATTTGTTGTACCCTAAGGGCGAGTGTAATAATATTAAATGCAAACTGCCTCACTCACCTGTGTGTCCTCCTTGTGCTGCCCAGTGAAGAGGGGTGGAGCCAGCCTTATCAAGACCATTAACTGACACCTGTAAAATTAATCATTAATAATTATCATAATTTATGAACAATTATGAGTGTAATAATTTTATTTCTTTTAACATATTAACTTTTGAAAATTCAGTGGAAATTCTAAGTAATCAGAAGAATATTGACTCCCTTTTTAAGGCAGGTTGTAAGATGCAAAAAAATAATTAATTGTTCTTAGTCCACCATGTATGTTTTGCTACTTCAAATATCTTGAAAAGGATTGACACCAATTGCCCCCCCCCCCCTCCACCTACACGCACATACAGAATGACTGATTCAGATGATTACCTTGTTTTGAAGGCATTCTTGAAGGAAGCCCATGTTTCCTAAATAATAAGATCATGTTGTCAACAGCACAGCACCATTATGCAATCAATATTACAGCTTACACTTCAAGATTTACCACTGTTTTCATTGATATGCGACTTTCGAAAACAAAACACCCGCGGAAACCTTTCCAAAATTTCCGTCAATCATACATGTTATCGACAGATCGGATCGAAATCCACCAATCACAGCCCACTAGCATGACGTAAAGAAGGTCTGAAGGTCACACTAGCATTCGTGATTGGTGGATTTCGATCCGATCAGTGACCCCAGTAAGGGTTCAAATTCAGATATTCTGGATCTGCACTCCAATGCACAAACTAATAAATAAATGGCTCTAACAACAATAGCTGCTAATATGAAACAGTTTTTTACTGTCACTTCATACCTCAATACTATATTCCCTGTCTGCCTGAATCACCTGATGTGCAGAAATAGTCTTCCTGTCTGTAACTTCCTGGTCTATTCTATTCAATAAACTCCATGACTTTCATATTTACATATTTACTGCACATATAAAAAATAATTACACTCCTTTTTGTTTGCAATCATTCATATTTTATCCACTTAACTGCAGCAGAAAGCATCATTGATCAGTTTTAATGAATATCAAGTCATTACAACTCAGTAAGTATCACACACATCACGAGCCAGAGCTAACCGGAAGCTTAAAAATTCGCCAGGTCTGGTTGCTATGGCGTGACGTCATTTATCTGTTAGGTTGCTGTCATCGCAAGAATTTTGCGGTTCTATTGTGGTTTGCGATAATTGCTTTTAATGAGAGTAATTGTGTACTAAAGAAACCTGGTTATTTTCAGATATGATCTGGCCGCATAATTGATTTTTTAGAATAAATTTTCACAACGCGGGAATATTGCTTACATATAATACAGACTTCGAATGAACCCATCGTCGGTCATTGAAAACGGGCACAAAACGAGATTTGCCTCCGAATTAGAAGATATGGTGTTTCTGCTGACGCATTTTTGCGAAATTGAGCCAGTTTTGAGTCGAATTTTCCTCAGTCGAGGAGTTAAAGAAGGTGCGCTGGCTTTCTTTTCGCGGGAAGAACAACAAAGAAGCTGCCCCTGCCTCTACATTTGGATTTGTTGTCGCTCAAGCCATAAAACAGTTGTTGAAACCCAAACGAAACCGACAACCACGATTGGCTTACACATGAATTCAACAACGACAGATAGAACCAGAAAGTGTCTTCAGCTAGCGCCGGCCGTGACCATCCTCGTAGAGCATCTAATCAAGACAATACCTTAAAAACTCAACTGCAAGGCGATGGAACCAAGCTAAGTCATCAAATTATTCTTTTATTTATATCATAACTTACACGCACTGGCGTGGTTTTAGATTGTATGGGGACTAGATCGCTACTAAACAAATCAGTATTTATACTGATATCCACACGGTACACTAGTTTTCGGAAAAACAATTCTGGATACATAGAAAATTGGCATATAGGCACATATTATAACTACTCTCTGGTTTGCCCACGCAAACGTCCAGGTAGTTTTTTTGCATGCGTGACATTAACAAAGTCGTGATGGTGATTTTTCCGTCGTGCGTGACATTATAGGAAGTTGTTACATATCCTTTCTGGTTCATCCAGGTTGAAGTCCATGCAATACAGTTGCTGAGTACTTCGGGATATGTAACAATGATAGTGATTTTTTTCGTCGTGTGTGAAATTATAGGAACTTGTTACATATCCTTTCTGGTTCATCCAGGTTGAAGTCCATGCAATACAGTTGCTGAGTACTTCGGGATATGTAACAAAATCGTGATAGTGATTTTTTTTTCGTCGTGCGTGACATTATAGGAACTTGTTACATATCCTTTCTGGTTCATCCAGGTTGAAGTCCATGCAATACAGTTGCTGAGTATTTCGGGATATGTAACAATGATAGTGATTTTTTTCGTCGTGTGTGACATTATAGGAACTTGTTACATATCCTTTCTGGTTCATCCAGGTTGAAGTCCATGCAATGCAGTTGCTGAGTACTTCGGTATATGTAACAAAATCGTGATAGTGATTTTTTTTTTCGTCGTGCTTGACATTATAGGAACTTGTTACATATCCTTTCTGGTTCATCCAGGTTGAAGTCCATGCAATACAGTTGCTGAGTACTTCGGGATATGTAACAAAATCGTGATAGTGATTTTTTTTTCGTCGTGCGTGACATTATAGGAACTTGTTACATATCCTTTCTGGTTCATCCAGGTTGAAGTCCATGCAATACAGTTGCTGAGTATTTCGGGATATGTAACAATGGATAGCGATTTTTTTCGTCGTGTGTGACATTATAGGAACTTGTTACATATCCTTTCTGGTTCATCCAGGTTGAAGTCCATGCAATACAGTTGCTGAGTACTTCGGGATATGTAACAAAATCGTGATAGTGATTTTTTTTTCGTCGTGTGTGACATTATAGGAACTTGTTACATATCCTGTCTGGTTCATCCAGGTTGAAGTCCATGCAATACAGTTGCTGAGTACTTCGGGATATGTAACAAAATCGTGATAGTGATTTTTTTTCGTCGTGCGTGACATTATAGGAACTTGTTACATATCCTTTCTGGTTCATCCAGGTTGAAGTCCATGCAATACAGTTGCTGAGTACTTCGGGATATGTAACAAAATCGTGATAGTGATTTTTTTTTTCGTCGTGCTTGACATTATAGGAACTTGTTACATATCCTTTCTGGTTCATCCAGGTTGAAGTCCATGCAATACAGTTGCTGAGTATTTCGGGATATGTAACAATGATAGTGATTTTTTTCGTCGTGTGTGACATTATAGGAACTTGTTACATATCCTTTCTGGTTCATCCAGGTTGAAGTCCATGCAATACAGTTGCTGAGTACTTCGGGATAAGTAACAAAATCGTGATAGTGATTTTTTTTTTTCGTCGTGCTTGACATTATAGGAACTTGTTACATATCCTTTCTGGTTCATCCAGGTTGAAGTCCATGCAATACAGTTGCTGAGTATTTCGGGATATGTAACAATGATAGTGATTTTTTTCGTCGTGTGTGACATTATAGGAACTTGTTACATATCCTTTCTGGTTCATCCAGGTTGAAGTCCATGCAATACAGTTGCTGAGTACTTCGGGATATGTAACAAAATCGTGATAGTGATTTTTTTTTTCGTCGTGCGTGACATTATAGGAACTTGTTACATATCCTTTCTGGTTCATCCAGGTTGAAGTCCATGCAATACAGTTGCTGAGTATTTCGGGATATGTAACAATGATAGCGATTTTTTTCGTCGTGTGTGACATTATAGGAACTTGTTACATATCCTTTCTGGTTCATCCAGGTTGAAGTCCATGCAATACAGTTGCTGAGTACTTCGGGATATGTAACAAAATCGTGATAGTGATTTTTTTTTCGTCGTGTGTGACATTATAGGAACTTGTTACATATCCTGTCTGGTTCATCCAGGTTGAAGTCCATGCAATACAGTTGCTGAGTACTTCGGGATATGTAACAAAATCGTGATAGTGATTTTTTTTCGTCGTGCGTGACATTATAGGAACTTGTTACATATCCCGAAGTACTCAGCAACTGTATTGCATGGACTTCAACCTGGATGAACCAGAAAGGATATGTAACAAGTTCCTATAATGTCACGCACGACGAAAAAAAATCACTATCACGATTTTGTTACATATCCCGAAGTACTCAGCAACTGTATTGCATGGACTTCAACCTGGATGAACCAGACAGGATATGTAACAAGTTCCTATAATGTCACACACGACGAAAAAAAAATCACTATCACGATTTTGTTACATATCCCGAAGTACTCAGCAACTGTATTGCATGGACTTCAACCTGGATGAACCAGAAAGGATATGTAACAAGTTCCTATAATGTCACACACGACGAAAAAAATCGCTATCATTGTTACATATCCCGAAATACTCAGCAACTGTATTGCATGGACTTCAACCTGGATGAACCAGAAAGGATATGTAACAAGTTCCTATAATGTCACGCACGACGAAAAAAAAAATCACTATCACGATTTTGTTACATATCCCGAAGTACTCAGCAACTGTATTGCATGGACTTCAACCTGGATGAACCAGAAAGGATATGTAACAAGTTCCTATAATGTCACACACGACGAAAAAAATCACTATCATTGTTACATATCCCGAAATACTCAGCAACTGTATTGCATGGACTTCAACCTGGATGAACCAGAAAGGATATGTAACAAGTTCCTATAATGTCAAGCACGACGAAAAAAAAAAATCACTATCACGATTTTGTTACTTATCCCGAAGTACTCAGCAACTGTATTGCATGGACTTCAACCTGGATGAACCAGAAAGGATATGTAACAAGTTCCTATAATGTCACACACGACGAAAAAAATCACTATCATTGTTACATATCCCGAAATACTCAGCAACTGTATTGCATGGACTTCAACCTGGATGAACCAGAAAGGATATGTAACAAGTTCCTATAATGTCAAGCACGACGAAAAAAAAATCACTATCACGATTTTGTTACATATCCCGAAGTACTCAGCAACTGTATTGCATGGACTTCAACCTGGATGAACCAGAAAGGATATGTAACAAGTTCCTATAATGTCACGCACGACGAAAAAAAATCACTATCACGATTTTGTTACATATCCCGAAGTACTCAGCAACTGTATTGCATGGACTTCAACCTGGATGAACCAGACAGGATATGTAACAAGTTCCTATAATGTCACACACGACGAAAAAAAATCACTATCACGATTTTGTTACATATCCCGAAGTACTCAGCAACTGTATTGCATGGACTTCAACCTGGATGAACCAGAAAGGATATGTAACAAGTTCCTATAATGTCACACACGACGAAAAAAATCGCTATCATTGTTACATATCCCGAAATACTCAGCAACTGTATTGCATGGACTTCAACCTGGATGAACCAGAAAGGATATGTAACAAGTTCCTATAATGTCACGCACGACGAAAAAAAAATCACTATCACGATTTTGTTACATATCCCGAAGTACTCAGCAACTGTATTGCATGGACTTCAACCTGGATGAACCAGAAAGGATATGTAACAAGTTCCTATAATGTCAAGCACGACGAAAAAAAAAATCACTATCACGATTTTGTTACATATACCGAAGTACTCAGCAACTGCATTGCATGGACTTCAACCTGGATGAACCAGAAAGGATATGTAACAAGTTCCTATAATGTCACACACGACGAAAAAAATCACTATCATTGTTACATATCCCGAAATACTCAGCAACTGTATTGCATGGACTTCAACCTGGATGAACCAGAAAGGATATGTAACAAGTTCCTATAATGTCACGCACGACGAAAAAAAAATCACTATCACGATTTTGTTACATATCCCGAAGTACTCAGCAACTGTATTGCATGGACTTCAACCTGGATGAACCAGAAAGGATATGTAACAAGTTCCTATAATTTCACACACGACGAAAAAAATCACTATCATTGTTACATATCCCGAAGTACTCAGCAACTGTATTGCATGGACTTCAACCTGGATGAACCAGAAAGGATATGTAACAACTTCCTATAATGTCACGCACGACGGAAAAATCACCATCACGACTTTGTTAATGTCACGCATGCAAAAAAACTACCTGGACGTTTGCGTGGGCAAACCAGAGAGTAGTTATAATATGTGCCTATATGCCAATTTTCTATGTATCCAGAATTGTTTTTCCGAAAACTAGTGTACCGTGTGGATATCAGTATAAATACTGATTTGTTTAGTAGCGATCTAGTCCCCATACAATCTAAAACCACGCCAGTGCGTGTAAGTTATGATATAAATAAAAGAATAATTTGATGACTTAGCTTGGTTCCATCGCCTTGCAGTTGAGTTTTGAAGGTATTGTCTTGATTAGATGCTCTACGAGGATGGTCACGGCCGGCGCTAGCTGAAGACACTTTCTGGTTCTATCTGTCGTTGTTGAATTCATGTGTAAGCCAATCGTGGTTGTCGGTTTCGTTTGGGTTTCAACAACTGTTTTATGGCTTGAGCGACAACAAATCCAAATGTAGAGGCAGGGGCAGCTTCTTTGTTGTTCTTCCCGCGAAAAGAAAGCCAGCGCACCTTCTTTAACTCCTCGACTGAGGAAAATTCGACTCAAAACTGGCTCAATTTCGCAAAAATGCGTCAGCAGAAACACCATATCTTCTAATTCGGAGGCAAATCTCGTTTTGTGCCCGTTTTCAATGACCGACGATGGGTTCATTCGAAGTCTGTATTATATGTAAGCAATATTCCCGCGTTGTGAAAATTTATTCTAAAAAATCAATTATGCGGCCAGATCATATCTGAAAATAACCAGGTTTCTTTAGTACACAATTACTCTCATTAAAAGCAATTATCGCAAACCACAATAGAACCGCAAAATTCTTGCGATGACAGCAACCTAACAGATAAATGACGTCACGCCATAGCAACCAGACCTGGCGAATTTTTAAGCTTCCGGTTAGCTCTGGCTCGTGATGTGTGTGATACTTACTGAGTTGTAATGACTTGATATTCATTAAAACTGATCAATGATGCTTTCTGCTGCAGTTAAGTGGATAAAATATGAATGATTGCAAACAAAAAGGAGTGTAATTATTTTTTATATGTGCAGTAAATATGTAAATATGAAAGTCATGGAGTTTATTGAATAGAATAGACCAGGAAGTTACAGACAGGAAGACTATTTCTGCACATCAGGTGATTCAGGCAGACAGGGAATATAGTATTGAGGTATGAAGTGACAGTAAAAAACTGTTTCATATTAGCAGCTATTGTTGTTAGAGCCATTTATTTATTAGTTTGTGCATTGGAGTGCAGATCCAGAATATCTGAATTTGAACCCTTACTGGGGTCACTGATCGGATCGAAATCCACCAATCACGAATGCTAGTGTGACCTTCAGACCTTCTTTACGTCATGCTAGTGGGCTGTGATTGGTGGATTTCGATCCGATCTGTCGATAACATGTATGATTGACGGAAATTTTGGAAAGGTTTCCGCGGGTGTTTTGTTTTCGAAAGTCGCATATCAATGAAAACAGTGGTAAATCTTGAAGTGTAAGCTGTAATATTGATTGCATAATGGTGCTGTGCTGTTGACAACATGATCTTATTATTTAGGAAACATGGGCTTCCTTCAAGAATGCCTTCAAAACAAGGTAATCATCTGAATCAGTCATTCTGTATGTGCGTGTAGGTGGAGGGGGGGGGGGGCAATTGGTGTCAATCCTTTTCAAGATATTTGAAGTAGCAAAACATACATGGTGGACTAAGAACAATTAATTATTTTTTTGCATCTTACAACCTGCCTTAAAAAGGGAGTCAATATTCTTCTGATTACTTAGAATTTCCACTGAATTTTCAAAAGTTAATATGTTAAAAGAAATAAAATTATTACACTCATAATTGTTCATAAATTATGATAATTATTAATGATTAATTTTACAGGTGTCAGTTAATGGTCTTGATAAGGCTGGCTCCACCCCTCTTCACTGGGCAGCACAAGGAGGACACACAGGTGAGTGAGGCAGTTTGCATTTAATATTATTACACTCGCCCTTAGGGTACAACAAATTATAAGACCAAGTTGAGGGGATAATTCGACAATATTCACTGAGCCTGAGGGGAATAATTGTTTTAGTATAATTTCAGAGCTGAACAACAGAGAATAACTGATTAAAACATAAAAACAATGACGCAGATTGTTCGTTTGCATACGGGTATGTAGCCGTAGAGTTTTAATATAATAATCTTACATGTACATTGATTGTGAATCAGTTTACTCATCAAGTTCAGCAGCAAAACAGACAAGCAAAACATTACGAAAAAAATTAATCCGGTACCTTTGTTTTATCTCTGTTGACTTCATTCATAGTTGCCATCATCGTCTCAAAAAGAGTAACTTTATCTTCAGTTGGAGTAAAACAGATTTCGGTCAATCGATCTGACCTGCCAGCGATCAACTAACCACTGTGTTTACGATTCCTTACTGCCTTGAATACAAGTTCTTGAAAGGTTTTTTGGTCCAAGGGCGACAGCAGTCATTTTGAAAATTCTCCATCCTTCATCCTCCATCAAATATCCTGGACTTACAGTGGTGTCTTCCAAATAAATGAAAAATTCATTCACAACTGTCCGCCATGTTTACTTGCCGTGATGGCAAAGGTGGCAAACTCAGTAGCCAGGCCTCAAAATTGTTATATAAACCGCCTGGAGCGGTTTATATAGCGTCATATAAGGAACTGCTCGACCAATCAGATTACTGGAAACTCTTTGTTCAGCTCTGAAATTGTACTAATAAATTATAACTAGGTATTGTCATCACATGATGCAATCACTGGTGAATGATCCTAACCATATTTGAGAGAGAGAGAATTGGAGTCCTTATTTTTAAAATAGTCAAACAGTATTTTCAGAGCTTGGCACTAAATTTTTATGGACATCTGTAGTGACTTTTTATTACTTTTGCACAAAACAACATGCAGACTTGATTTCCTGGTGGAAATTTCATTTCAACTTCCACAGAGTCATTGTACCAGTCTTTTCTGTTGTGTTGACTTTTATAATAACCTTTTTTTATTTAAAACAGAATGTGTAAAAGTTTTGCTCGCACAGCCAAGAATACAGATCTCCGTTCAGGTACACACCCATACATCTATAACATGTTTTATTTAGCAGCATAGTCATGTAAAGTAGACATAGCATTTATTTTGTCCTGATCTTACGATAAAAATTCTCTTGGTATCACTAAGGTCATTTACATTTGTCACTTTTGTGTCCTTTTAAAGCCTAATGTTTGCAAAGATTTTCATTGTGCTGTAAATGTTAAAATTTGTCCTTCTCACTCAGTGTTTACAGTAATTTTTGTGTCTTTTAGAACAAGCTTGGAGATACTCCTTTGCATTCAGCCTCTTGGAAAGGTCATCCAGACATTGTTGAATTACTGCTAGAACGAGGTAAGATCTTGGTTCTTTCCCCAGATCTCCATTCGGCTTTTTCTGGCTTGGATAACATCTATTGTGTAACACACCAATGTTGGTTCTCATTCTACATGATCTCTTTCGGCACTCTCGATCTCGCAATAGCGACGCGCACAGTTTCTAAAAATAGATTACATCACCAGAGACCCCCCACATGACTCAGACAAGAATTACAGTCCGATAGAAGGTTTTGTATGAGCACGTTGACTTCTCGACCAGAAAATCAGGCAAAAAAGGAAAGATTGGGGGTCGAGGTTTTTGGATAGCTTAAATAATGTTAAAACGCGAACACTGCTGCTGTGGGTAATGTAAAATAGATTCCGAGATGTCCAGAAAAGAGGATAAATGTCACAAATTGAACGAGGGTCTTACAAAGCCGCAGTGACAGGCAGACGAGATCCCAAAACCTGCAGGAATCGGAAGTCGAGAAGTTTTAGCGCGGCGGTTGCGAATAGCCGATCAACGTGTAAATACTTCACAGTGAAACGTATCACGAAGAAACTTATCTGCTGTTTCTCCTGGTCTTGAAGAGAAGACTTATCTGTTGACTTTAATATTGCCAGAAATTCCCAAACTCAACCACCCGAGCCGTCCGCTCAAACGAATACGACAGAACCGGAGGACATGTACATAATTATTATCTCTGAGACAATTCCAAATTCAGAGCAGAATTTGGTGTACTGTGTGGCAATTTGGAGGGCCATGATTTTCATAGAGCCATTTATCCAACCACATAAACAAATCTGTGACCGTGAGCAGACATCATAGCTATTTTTGGCAGGATACGTGTACTAAATAGCGCGGGCTAAAACTGTTTTTTTTATTTGCGAAGATGGAGCGGGCCAGTTTCATCACGGCAATGCAACAAATCCGATCGGATCTACGGTCATTTCTGTATCACATATTTCTCTAGCTGGCCTGCCGACTTTCTTGTGGGTGATACACCTAAATGTCGGGCACAATAGTAATATTTTTCTCTGCCATGAAGGTAAGGAGTGTGTTCGTAAACAGCCTTCATACATGAGAAGCCCATCATATTTTGCCGCCCTCCTTCAAGCTCCGTATTTTTATTATTCCACGGTACATGTCGTGGGTTTTCTCCAACATTTTGAGCTAGAGAGGCCATCGAATTGTGAAATTAATCGCAGAGTATCGCGCTGAAGAGCTAACGAGCGCTGTTGTTCCATACGTCGCTCTCAAAGAAGTAGCCCATGGAATGGTTCGTTTGTCTGAGTCACAGCAGGGGGTAAATTTTCGTGACGTCATCTGTGCGCTTCGCTATTGGTTTTAAGTGGGTTCCAGGTCTCCACTCTGCTCGCTTGTTTGGTTGTAAGGCCTGACAAGAAATCCTTACAGTGTAATTGCGTCCGTAAATCGTGCCTCAGATGTATACGACTGGAGGCTTAAAATTGTTTACGAACAAACAGACGTGTTTTCGTCGCTGTTTTGGGTGAATAACTTCTTCAAAATGATCAATCTCTTCGATATTTTTGCTTCTGATGATGGTAATCAGTTGCTTTCTCGCTTATACGTAGCAATTTCCTAGTTTTATGCGGAAAAATGCCCCAAGGATGCGGAGGATGCGGAAGTAGGCGAATTATGCGGATCCGCACCACCGCATCCTGTCAGATGCCCTGTTAGACCTTAAACATTTAGGCATTGTTTTAAGCAACTTACAATTAACTGACAAAATTTTATTTTTTCAAAAAAAAAAATGATTAATAGTGCAAGAACTGACATCCGAAACAATGCAAAACAAACTCCCTATGATCTAGCAAGAGACCCAGAAGTTGGAAGACTATTACGAGGAGCTGTAGGTAGGTTAAATCATCATATCAAACACATTAAAGACCACATTTGATGAAATTCCCAAACATTAAGAAAAGAGTTCAGGTGTTTGGAAACAAAGGCAAACACTGTCTTGTCGAGTGGTTGATATATCTAAACTAAGACTAAGAAGAAAACAGAGAAATTAAATTTTATAATTCTGTGCTAACAATGTCATGGTCATGATTTCCTTTGTTTAAACTTGATGAATTATTAATTTAAAATTAGTTTGAGAAGCCCTTGTCCAAGCTTATCATAGAGCAATGCATTCTGGCAGCCATATAGTTAATTAGAAGCAAATCTTCATCTTTCAGAAGCCCCAGGTGTCGATGACTATGGAGAAGAAGAAGACTCTGATTAGGCAGCCAAGATCTATGCAAAAAGAGGAGTTAATAATAACTGTTAATATTTTATTAGGCGATAAAAGCCAGAAACAGTAATACCTTAATGTAATTTCCAAATATGCTGTTACAGCGGTAACTGTTTCCTCCAAAGATGATCGGGCGTTGGTCTTCTTGTATTACTGCACAAGACAATCACAGTTTCTTTTAGCAAATATGGCGTCCATGCATTTCTTATTTGTGCATTTTATAATGCTAGATAATATTTACATAGCAATATTAAATGTTTGACAAGCCTGAAAGGTTACCTATCAAGACATTTTAAATTAAATGATTCAAGCATTCTATGAGGATAATTTTTGAAACATCTTCATGCAAACAGTTCTTTAACCCTTTCAGCCTCAAGGTTATAATCTAAATTCTCCCAATTGATTTCCATATATTTCTTTTGTTAGTGGTGAGAATTTGGTAAAGATCATGTAACGCAATAATCCCCTAGTTGACGATTTTCTTTATTCTCATTACCTGTCTGCTTGAAAATGTATTGATCTTTTAAGGAGAAAACAGATGTTGAGTACTAATGAGACTTGAAGTGTTAACAAGAAAGCAGGCTTTGTCAATACCGGTAAATTACAAAATAAAAATAGAGGTTTTGAAATTTTATAATAATGTGTTACAATACAAATAGTAAAAATGTTTTTCATACATACAGGGCAATTATGATTCTTTAATTTAAATTTTGAAACTAAACTGAAAACTTTTCATATATGTTTATTACCTGGAGGGGGGAGGTAGAGGTGCATCCCCCCTGGGGTCTGCTATTTGCACTTGCACTGCTACAGCCATCTGGAACTAGCCTGTGCATTAAGGAATTGGGGAAATCAGGGAAACAGAGAGGAAGGAGGGAGAGGGAGCATGCTTTTTCTCCTCCGCCCATCCCTTTCTTTTTCCCGATTTCCCCAACCCCTCCCTCTGCGCCTGCTACATAGGCTATCTGGAACAGGCAGTTTAAACTACATGACTTTTTTGTGTGTCTTGATCTGTTAACAGAGAAATGTCAAAATAGCGCTACCTAAGTTGTATCACATGGCCTTTATCTGCTCTTTCAAATACTTTCTTTCCACTGGAGAGTTTGGTTCAAAATGAGAATTGAAGAATCATATTAATTGGACCTCTTCAGCCACTGGGACTGTAAATTTAGAGACAGTTTTTCACTTAAATAACGTTGAACCTGTAAGGCACAAGCCTTTAACATTGTAAAGTACTTTGCAACAGGAAGTTTGTCCAAAATTTTCCAGTGATAGACAGTGATAGACAAGACAAGACAACTTTATTGTTACATTTAACACATATTACTCAAGAATTTAGAAAATGGACACCTTATAACTATTTCATGTCAATGCATCTTTAGAAAGATAATGATTGTATGTTTAGGTTAATCTGGTTTTGTTATATTTTTGAAAGATATTTTTTCAATAAAATGTGTGAAAGAAACTAGTGCTATTAGTTTTTTTTGTGGTCATTTACATGTATTTCAGATTTGAAACATAAAAGGTACAATCCCAGAAATAACTGCAATAGATGTTACAGTGATGAGGGTAATGTAAGATTATTCCTTTAGTACCATTTACTGTTTTGAGTGGTTTTCATTTGAGTTCTAAAATAAATTCTCTTCTACTTTGGTTTCCCATTTTTACTGAGGTATTAACCAAGGGTGCTTTTGGTCAATGTTAGAGGACTGTGGACTGCGGACTGCAGGTAAATTGCAGACTGAGGGTAAAGTGCAGACTGCAGACTTTTTAACTCAATTGTGTTACCACTTCCTCCGATCCATTGGGAGCTAGCCGTAAAGAAGCTAAACTGAATGTATCTCAGGCAAATGGAGCCCTAACCGGAACACCATTGAGGCTAACTGGGGAACAGACTTTTACTACAATTAGCCTGAATACTGGTAACCCTATTTACAGTTACCAATCAATGGAAACAACACTCATACATAATAATTATTTAAAAACGTTTGTAGTCTGCAGTCTTCATTTTACACTCACTGAGGGTGCCTTAGAGCAGATATAGGAGGGAGGGAGGTAATCTGCCATTGGAATCAATCAGAGAATTAACCTTAAAATACTTCAATAAGTAGATGCTCTTTATTTTGGACTATTAATTTATGCTGAAATTACAGGCAACGTCTGCAAGATATTATATGCACATTGTTTACATAGACAATGTGTCCAGCTTTGGTTAAATTTGAGTTGGCATCCTTTTCACATTCAAAATTAAACAGAATTTAATATATACTCATTTTCTCGTTATAAGATACTTGACTAACAAAATAAAGTATTGTACTTAGGTAAAGAATAATTTGAAGCGTTATGTTTTTAAAAGATGAATACGCTACCGTAAGCGCTTTTTTGGGTGTCTCGCGAGCTTTTAACATCTTCACACATAAGCTAGACAGAGTTTTAGTAAAACCTACGTCCACATGTTTAGATTAGTCACGTTACGGTTGATTTTTTTCGTCTTCCAACTCTTTCGGCTTCAGTGGACACAATTCCCTTCATTACATCGACTTGAGTTACCATAGAAGTCTTTGTTTGTTGAATCGGAGGCAAAAAGTGAGCTCCGCTTGGCCTTGATGCTCTTTCTTCCATGCTTCCTCTGTGAGCATGCATAGCATGTTTTCTCTCCACAGATCGCAATCTCTGGTTTATATCGTGAGCTTCTCGAAGTAGTTCATCTAGTTGTTCCTCTGAAAGTTCGTCCAAGTTTTCCACTAGGTTTTCGCAATCCGTGTCTAATCCAACTATTTCGTCTCCCGCAGTGTGCTCGTAAATCGCTTTATCGCGGCCATGCGAAGACGGGGCACTTTCACCGCTTTTTTCAAAGGAGAACAATGGCGATTTTGCACCATTCTGTGACGAAGCCATCTTTGGGGTATAACTTCCGTGTTTTTCGACAGTTAAATGCAAACGCAAATGTCTGCTCAATTGTCGTGAGTCCTGAGCAAACACATCTTCCAATGTTTACTATAATTTTCTCAATTTCACGCTCATGTCTGGTTCTTTTGTTGTCGACAATTTGTCGACTGCCTTGGTTACATGTCATTTTCCTTTTGTCAAACCAGCCAATCAGAGATCTTGGTATGAACTCCTCAGGGAATATTCCAAATATGGAAGACGACTGAGCAGGAGGAAGGCCTGGGCTGGCCTGGGTACGTCCCACTGTTCACGGGTTTCGCGCTAAAATCCGAAACCTCACGAAAGCTGGCTTGCTGAAGATTTTTGCTTTTGTCTTCGGATTTCAATGGTAATACCACTTCGTTAACGGCAGTAATCGATATCTTTGCCTTTGCTAAGACTTTTTTTTGTGATTTGCAATAGATCAAGAGACTAAACTGGCGAAGAATTATAGATTTTGAACATGCCTGTCATGGCGGAAGTGGATTTTTTTACAACCATGAACGGCTCGCTGAATACAAGCCTTCAAGAGGATGATCAATATTGTGATAGAGGTTCTTCACCAGTGAAAAACGAAAACATCAATGTGGTAGCTAACGATCTCGATGGAAAACTGGACAACGGCGAACGTGACTCAGTTGGAAATAAATCACTGCCAACCCAAGATGGAGACGTACCTCAAAATATGGAACAGACTCTCCATTCAGTGACCGTTGATGTGAAGCAAACCACCTGGTCTGAAGTTTCGCTTGACCTGCCAAGCGATTTGGGGAATAATGAAGATTCCAAGACGCAGTGTTCTAGCTCAGCGAATCTAGAGTGTAACGGACAAACACTGATCCCGCCAAATGCCTCAAGCCTCGCTCAAACTTACAACAGTGCTTCTGAAATTCTGAAAGTTTCTGCAGAACACAATTTAACTGATGCGTCCCAAAGAAGCAATCACAAATCTGGTTTTCCTTTGCCCCACGATGCATCATTGGTAAACAGTGTCACAACTTCACCCTATTTTACAAGATCAGCTAAAATGTCTCGCCTATCAAGTCCAGTAACACATGAAGATACATCAACTCAAAGTACATCTTCTTTGGTCACGTCAGGAACACATTCCACTAGTTTTCTCGCAAATCCCTCAAAAGCTGTAACAACGTTCGCGAATTCACTGCCTGAAAGCATTGAACCAACAATGCCAATTTCAGTTTCAGCTTCAGCACAAGATGTCTCACAAACTACTGCTGTTAATTCTGCAGTAACATCATCCATTATTAGCGTTTCTAACTCCTCACAACCTATGACAACATTTGCTATTTCACTGCAAGAAAGCAATGAACCAGCTGCAACAGTTTTAGCTCCAACTGGATCATCAGATGTTTCGCAAATGACTGCTGTCACTTCTGTCGCAGTTAGTATACCAGTGCCACAAAAGATAACCCTCCCTACAATTCCAGTACCATGTTCAAACCAATTAAATAAACAGGATGATGCAGGTCCCACCAGTTCTGTACCAAGCCACATTGTGACTCCTCAAATGTTGAGTGAAGCTCTTGCTACATGCACCTTTCCATTGAATACTCTAGTAAACAGCAGTATGGCTGGGAATTCTAGTGCTCCATTGGCAATTCCAAGTTTGGCTAACAAAGCTGGGGATCTGAAAACCACTTCTGTATCAAATGTTGCAGCAACCACCAGCTCAACTCTTCCAAGTACAAGCAATTCTAAAGCTTTGGTTGCAATTCCTATACCAATTTCAAAGTTAAATCCTGAAGTTCGAGTCACGTCTTCAAATGTTACAGCAAATGTTACACAAACAACAGTTGCTGCAAATCCTTGTCCAGATAACACCTCATCGGGATCAACATCAGTTGTGAACAGTTCTACTGCCCTTCCTGGTATTCCAGCAATCTTTCCAGACTTTACCCCCTGCAGTAAGTGTAACTCTATTCTTGTTTGCTCCTGCCCTGGTCCTTCCAGCATTGGAGAAGTTAGCGGAGCTGTTCCATCAACTTGTCAAGCTGGCTGTCAAGGTGACTGTACATGTAATGGAATGAAACCAAACCAAGCTGATGCTTTAAATCCCTCTGAACAAGATGTAAAACCTCAGATTTTTCCTGTTGTGGTAAGCAATTACATGACTTATTGTGGATCCTTAGTAATATTATGTTCTAAGGTGACACTTTTCTCAGTGCCTTTCTCCTACTTGTACATGTATAACTTTTTGAGGAAATGCAAGAAAAAATACTACAACTGTACATGTAGGAGTAAAATGCTGCAGATTATTGTACTTTGCCATTGGTACGTGCTAGAGAGGGAGTCAGGGGTAGAAATAAGTGACTTACAAGCTGATAAGCCAGCTTTCTACATGTATGATCCCTAGTGTTGGAACACTTAAATTAAGGTGGCTGGAAACAGTTTCCAATACTTTCCTAGACTTAGAGTTTGATGGGTCATTATAACCACTCGTTATCAGTTAATGCCACAATCATGGTATCAACAAACTGCCCAATCATCAGTAAACAAGTTGCTGTTAACTTTGTGGCACAATAGGCTACCATAGCAGCAATATGACCTGCTAAAAACACCCTTACAGGGTTCGTACAGGTCATGGAAAACCTGGAAAGTCATGGAATTTTACAATTTCATTTTCCAGGCCTGGAAAGTCCTGAAATTTAGGTGTAGGTCATGGAAAGTCATGGAAAATCAGTATGTTTTCTATGAATGAAAGGCATTAAGATCCAAAGTCGAAAAATTAACTGGCGAGTCCAAAAATCAAATGTAATTTCAGCTGAATAAATGATTGTTTTGACACTACTGCCGGAGGGCAGTAGCTTAACTTAGGTCATGGAATATTTCAAAAAGTCATGGAAAAAGTCATGGAAAGTCATGGAATTTTGATGGGTCATAAGTGTACGAACCCTGCCTTAATTTTAGCTTTAAGCGCTTATAACTCAAAAACCAGCTCATTGACCCCATTTTTTATTATCGAATTGTAATCAGCATGATAAGATGAAACTTTTTGCAAAGTTCAAAAAATTTCTGCAAAGGGGATTCAGACCCAACTTAATTTTTTGAAAATTTAAGGTGGCTGTACATCTTGCCTAATCCATGGAATTAACATGTAAGGTAGTACATGAATGGGCCCCCAGTCCCAGGACCAATGAACTGAGCAGTTCAAAATAATTGACAATCACCTACATGTACACGCACACAGCCTATACAAAGTCATGTAATTTATGCACATTTTAGTGTACATTGTACAGAATTTTTGGAGAACTTGTAGAGTTGCAAAGTGATTCTGACTCTAAATGAACCTATTTAAATGTACCTGTGTACTAAAATAATGATGGTACGTATTCTTCTATAGCCACTGAATGTCTTGGACCAACTCTTTGACAGCCTGGTTGAATATGACAAGGTGGCAAAAGCTGAACAACCTGAGGTACATAATTGGTGGAAAAAATGACTTAATATGTAAAGATACTTAGATATAGTGTATTTTATTTGTCTCCGTGATTATTGAGAGAAAGTCTCACTTCTGTTTTCAGTTGCATGGTCGCGTAAGTGTTTCATCCGCACACTTGAAGAACCAACTTCTACAGCATACCAGTAATGAATTATTATATGGTAGTGTGACAAAATCAGAACAATGTCATTAATTTATTCCACTGACAGGCCATTACCACAAGACTGTTTCCTTACCAGCTACAAGCTCTTAACTGGATGATAACAAGGGAAAATAATACTGATCTAGCTGCATTCTGGACACAAGTCAACAAGAACACATGGTTCAACAAGGGAACAAAGTGGTCCACTGACAGAAAGCCTAACTCACCCAAAGGTGGCATACTAGCAGATGATATGGGGCTTGGAAAGACTCTTACTGTTATCACCCTGATTATGGCCAATCACCTTAATGGAAAGCCAATGTTCTCTAGGCGATCCTCTGCTAGCAAGGTTCGTTAATTTCTGTGGTCATTGTATGAGCGCAATTATGATTAATTAAGAAAATTAGTTAATCACTACAAGCAATATTTGAAAGTTCTCCCAAAACTGCATGTATTGCCAGGTACCAAGTTTCAGATATCATGATCTCTCATACAGTTACACATTTACAGTCCAGTGGAAGCTCTCTTAACAGACACTCACAAGCAGACAGCTCAACTACAAATGGCTTCACAAAACAC
>JAHPZR010038539.1:0-31442 GCA_019787425.1 Platygyra sinensis | reverse complement strand
AAAGGGAGAATCTCCTAAACGTGGGGAATCTCTAAACGCGGCGAGATCTTTAAAGGGAGGAAAATCTCTAAAAGTAGGGGAAATCTCTAAGAGTGTGGAATCTCTAAAAAGTGGAATCTCTAAAAACGGGAACTCTCTAAAAAACGGGGAATCCCTAAAACGGGGTAATCTCTAACAAACGGAGCAGCTCTAAAGCGGGGGAATCTCTAAAGAGCGGGGGGAATCTTCTCTAAAACCGGGGATCTCTAAGCTATTTCCGAACAATGGGCATATACAACACGCAACACAGTACACCAGGCATCTCGCGAGTAAGAAAGAGCTATTATTTGAATGCTGTGGGTACAAGAACGATCAAAGGTGAGTGAATAAAACCTATACATCGAGCTCCAAGAAGCATAATAAGCTCACGATACAGATAGCTCTTGCTAGCAAAGGAATTTCTCTAGGAACGAGCGTGATAGCTTTCAGGGGGGGGGGAAGTAAAGGCTACGGGCGGTCTCGGAAGAAAAAAGTACGAGGGCAAATATTGTACGCAGTGACAAGAATCGAATCTACTGTACGTGCAAACAGTTCCTAAGTTAATCATTTAGCCGGGGGCCGTGCGTCACAATTTAGAATTTATGCAAAAGTTAGCAACATATCATTTACAGTAAACGTCATAATTTTGTCCCTCAAAAGACAAAACTTGGAGACTTACAAAAAAAACATATCTCGCACAGAAATAAGCCAAAAACAATACACCTAACACATTGCCAAAATTATAGAGGTGTCAAAACTCAACGAAGCGACATGCAGCTGACAACAGCGGGAAAACCCGCAGATCCTAGGACCTCTTAAAATTTGCCATCGCACGATCTAACGGCTCAATTTTCTCCTAAAAACACAATACGAAGTGCCATTGACAAACAAGAGTGAAGCGACAAAAAGGTCGAGAGCCCCCCACCCCCCCCACGCCCCCCCCCCCCAAAAAAGGCAAATTTACAAATGCCACGAACCGTAGGAGTCGTGTTTGGCCTGTCAACCCCATTTTACACACTTAAAAATTAAGCTACACGGACAATTTTTTTTTGCCTCATTGAGCGAGTTCACACTAAGGCCCAAGTAGGCCTTAAGTAACATAAAACTCAAGTGAACTTGAGACGGTCGATGCTCACTTTTAAACATAAGCGTTCATACTAAATTGTAAAGTATACTACTAGCGGCCCCAAACCCTGCAACAGCAGAGCCAGAAAAATGCCCGTTAAAAGGACAATGCTTAGTCAAGAAGAAGTCTGTATCAAGCCACCATCACCACTGATGAAAGCACAGAGACTTTACGTCGGCTCATCGCCACGGAGTTCAAGACGAGATGGCGAAGTCACCAAACGTCATTTTTGTCGGCTAAAAGATTCAAATGGAAGACCTTGCTATCTCCTGGAAAATTCTAGCCAAGGCCAACTGAAATCTTATAGCAATCCACGAGACTATGAGGGTGAAAGAACACATCCCCCATACATTGGCCTCTTCCAATGATAATCTTTGCAATCTAATTTTAGCGCGTGGTCAAACTGCGAGGCTATTTTAGGAAAGACACCTGAATGGGCAATTTAAATGACATAATAACATTGAGGTAATTTTAGCAGCTGATCAAATATGCAAAAACCTTGCGCTGGTATTTTCGAAGCGCATTTCGCAAGGTAAGAGGAAGAATAATTCTAACTCTCTGGCTGTTTGAAAGAGCTCTGAAAAGAGATATTTTTCTCGCTTTAAACCGCTAAGTACTTTTCGAGAAACGACTTGAGAGCGTGTTAAGAATGCATTTCATGTCACCAGCGCCTATTAAAAAATACCCGGGGTAGTCAATCGATAAAAATTGATATCGGAAAAACATTCGGTAAATCGACATCTATCGATAAATTGATTTTAAAATCGATACTCACACGCCAACGAAGTGTTAATTTTATCGATTTTATCGGATTCATTGATCGTTACTGAATCGATAAAGAATTAACCTGTTTCCGTTGAGGGAGCGTTTGATTGTGACTCTTTAAATGTAGATTTCAAAAGCGGCAACGAAGTGATTAGTTGACAAGCACTGTACAAATGACCAAAGACACTGCATTATGATTTTCTCCCTGATTTTATTGTTCGATGACCCGGGTTCAATCACAAACATTTTCCTTTTCCGGCTTCTCGTCTTCAAGGTTGTCGTCTAAATTTTCTCTTTTTCCTTTGTTCCGTTGGTTTTGAAACCATTATCGTTGGTTTTTAGTCTCTATCACAACCTATTGCTTTTTATGTAGCATTTAGATTACGAGCCCGGTGGCGTCTAGATGATTTGTTCACATCTTTACCCAAAAATCACGAAAATCTTGCCCTTTAAAGACCGGGTGAAAGAGCAACAAGCGTGCGATTGTGTTACATCAGCAAATAAATAATAAAACAGTGGAATAAATCAACCACGGATCTATAGCGGATTTCAAATACAACAGACACTGAGTATTACTAAAAGTTCGTAGAAAAGATGAAGCAATCTTTATCGTTTAACGAACAGGGAAGTTGTTATAAGTGTCTCTGCGAGCTCTTTCAATATCTTTGGTGTTTCCGTTTCGAAAATTGGCACGGTAATGGGTAGCCTGCGAAAACAGCCGTCCTTCTTCGCTCCCGGCCCGAGTGGCCTTTCGCGTGAAGGACCTTCACGAAACGCCACTCGGGTCGGGAGCGAAGAAGGACGGCTGTTTTCGCAGGCTAGGTAATGGGACAATAATTCCGTTTCGATCGTCGATAAATTCGATATTTATCGATAAAATCGATAGCCCAAATTCAAAAATTGATTATTATCGATTTCTCACAACGAAATCTTTTATCGATTTTTATCGAATTTTGAAAAAATAATCGATTTTTATCGATTGTTATCGAATGCTATCGATTATCGATATATCGATTGACTACTCCGGTAAAAATGTGAACCAGTCATGCAGAGGGCAAGAAATTCAGAAGTAAACCCAGGATAAACATAGAGAAGATAATTTTCCTGCCACGCACTTTCAAAAGGCTTTCCAAATAGGTCTCTGTCGATCAAAAACGATGTGGTTGTTCCAGAGAAGCACTTTTTTCGTCGTGACACCCAAACTCTGGTAAATATTACACAGCAATTTCGAAATTAAGTATGCAAAAATTTGCACCGGGATTTTCGGAGCGAAAATTCTAACAAATGGGAAACAAGTAGTTAGCTGCCCTGCGCTTTGAATAACCTTTCGAAAGAGATGTTTTTTTGATGTAATCCGTTCAGTACTTTTCGAGAAACGACTTTCGTGCGCGTTTATTGGAATACAATTTTTGTCAGCAGCCATAACCTGCGTAGCTTGGCGGTTTAAGTTATTTTTCGAGCGCGAGTAAAGCGGCGAAGCCGCGAGGAACCGCCTACCTGGATGTCCCGTATTTTTTATTGCCGCCCCCATTACGCTTTTTGACAACCGGATGACAAGTTTGTGAATTGCAATAGGAAACTTCCAGCTATCAAAACAAAAACTGTCCGATGCGGTGTTTTGCGCGATTGCAGTGAAGGGCAACGTCTTTCAAAGGAGGAAATCGAGAGAAATGTAAACGATAATTGTACAGTTTGTTGTTGTCTGCTCAAGAACAAATTTAAAACATTTCGCTGCAAAACCTTATCAAGGACTCTAAGTGTGAAGAATTGCATTTTGTCAATTTCATTACTGTGAAGTTCAACGATAATATTTCTAAAGTCGAAGACGACAATTCTTGCTTGGTGAGCGCAAACAGTAAAACACGGTAAAAATCATGCTTTTGCGAACGCCTCACGGGAAAACGGCCATTACATCTCTCCTACGAGGGAAACTACTTACGGCTGTTTCTTGCTCGTGTTTGCCCGTTAACAATTTCGCGATATTTGCAAAGAATATTCACGTACGATTTCCTACTTGCGTGTCAAAGATCTGCATTGTAATCAGTGTTGTTCCTTGGAGGTGTTCCTTGGGAGATAACCGAAATTTTGGTTGACGCTCAGTTGTCTCTCTCCCAGGCTCCTCGCGACTTTGGGTTTGTTATCGCAGTTTCGGCTACAGCAGCCACGGCATGGCGCGTCTTGGGAATAAGTTATGCAGAGAAATGACAAGACTTATTTTCGAAGTAAACTTAGGTCAAACAAATCAAAGATAATTTTCCTGCCTGGCGCCTTGGAAACAGTGTTCTTCAAAGAGACCTCTCTTGATCTAAACGTTGCAGTAAGTACCTACGTTGCAGTAAATACCTACGTTGTTATTTTCCGAATGAAAAATAAAGTCAAATTCACTGCGCAGTCCATTCATCTGTTGTGGTTGTCATTTCTAAGTTATTTGCCAATTTTTTTCATGGCGCAAATTCCAAAGAGCGTCCAACTGTCGACCGGAAAAATTAAACGCATTAAACTCCAATATCGATTGTGTCAATGCATTCGCTGTGAGTTTTGTCGATCCACAACGGGAGCGTTAAAAATTCCACTCTCTACTGGGCTCAGTGGGTGAGCTCAGGGGAGACAAACTTTTACTTTCCAGCCCCTCCCTTCAATCACATCTCTGGAATCTGCTCAAATCTAGCAGACACATGACCAGGGTACTTTCTCGAGGTAGAGAATGGACCCTGGGAACGAGCTTGCATTGATCGACCGCTACCTTGGAATTCACTTTCGTCTAAGAAAGTCAGAAAATAACATAAGTTGATGATTATCCAAAAATGATTCTAAAACTGATGTAAAAAAGATACAAGTTCTGCTATTATGCTCACGAAAACTGAAATACCAGAGATTTGGCTTGAACTCCATGTCACAATGCAGTTTGCATGGCAGCGTCATTGACGTGGAGACAGCTGACATGTTCCAGCATCACACAGTAGATTCTTTTTCATATATACCGAAAAAACCTCTGGGGACAAAAAATATGGAAAGAAGGCACCCACTTACGCAATCTCTCCCCCTTTAGATGGGGGTGAATGAATTGATAAGTGAATGAGTTTAAATTGACTGGTGTAGTGTACTGTAGAATAAAATTGCTGTGGGTGTTAAATATTTTTTAGTATTAGATAACGCAATAAATATGAAAAGTCTTTGTAGTTATTTGTATTATGTTTGAACACCTAGACTGACTTTTAAAGGAAAAAATGATAAATGTTTAGGTCGTTTTGCGGACTTGGACAGTAAGGCCACCGTGTTATTACGTGAATTTTGAATTATTTGTTAATATTATTGGGGTATCTTTAAAAAAAAAATTGAAAGAATTTCCAGTAATCTCCTGCTGCTATATGCTGTGCTTGACTTAAAGTGCTACTGAAACGAAATTTTCGTATCCTCTTTTATTTGCTCAGTCTATAGTTTTCAACCTAGTTAAAATCATGGTGAATTTTATTTTTGTCAAATCCCAACGGAAAGTGCTGTTTTTAGCCTCCGAAGTCGACTTTTTCGAGCAAAACTGTGTCCGGGCTCTGGAACCGAGTTTAAGGACCTTGTGACGTCACTGGTTGTGTTCACGTATGAAGCGCTAAAGATTACCTCTTGTTTTCACTTGAGTTATTCAAGTTTATTCTTCATATTATCGATACCTAGTAGGTTTCTTCTTGTAATTTCTGTCCAGCCTTGACAGAAAATACACATCGTAGACGTTAGAGGGCGCCAGAGTGTAGATTAACGAAAAATGAATGCTACAGATTAGAACAGCTCAGTATATACCTTTCGAACATCTTGAGTACACGATTGGCCGAGACTTCGAAGACGAGTGTGGCTACTTTTATATCAAGACCTGAAGCCTGAACACGATATATCGTCCTTTTGTTTTCAGCCTGGATCAGAAACTTGGATTCTCACTGTTATCTAAGGTCTATTTAACCTAGGTTTGAATATGTATCTTCGACAACTTTACTGCATTAATTTAAAAGCGGTATGCACATTAGCCATCCGCACAATCATGAAATTATTAACGGTCCACAAGCTTTGCCGCGAGTACTAGATTGCACACAGAGGGCATATTTTTTGATACTAATAAGTGAGAGTTGTTGTGAGCATCGTTGGAACTAGAATTGTGGTCTACAGCACGGCCACTTTGCATTTAATATCGCGGCATACGCATCAGTGTAAACAAAGCGGGAATATTTTGCTTTTCTTACACGCATCAGTCCCAAATGCAACATTTCACGGCCGATGGATTACTTTGAGTTCCTTACCGTGCATTATGTCTAAGATCTTTATTTATTAGTATCTAAGTTCAAAGCAATTCGTTAAAACATCGCTAGTTTACATTTCGAAGGTTTGTTTTCAGAATATGAACTAATTTGCATATATGATCTTTTGCTGCCGACACGGTCACGCTTTCTTTAGTTTCCTGGAAACACGGGGTCATGGTAGCTTAGTTTGTCTTTAAAGTTTTAAACTCGTTACCTCTATATAAAAGACGAGCGTTTCTTAAATTGTTGCTGCTGTGGTAACTTGTAGGATGTAGTAGGCTCAATTTCCACCGCTTTCTCGTGTCCAACCAGATAAAAGGTCACTGTGTATGTAGCACAGTATGAAGCGACTCGAAGAATGGAAGCGTTGTTGCTGCGATTCGTGCAGCAATACTCCGGATAATATTTTCAAAAGCCGCTTTCTCTTGTTTTCATGTCTATTTTACTTTATGAGTGTAGCTATTGTTAAATGAGCGATCGCCATTTGATTAAGTGTCCTGATCGTTTTGTCGGACTCGTTTGCTTGCCTACATAAATATCCTGGAAATATCCAGTTGAATAGACTGAAAGGCTTCAGGATGAACTTTCCACCTCTTCAGGTTTAAGGCTACTGTTCTTAACTGTTTCACAGCTCTGAGATGTCCTAAAGATGTTTTTTCGGAGGCTTTGAACACTAATCCCTTCTCTGCCCTTCTCCCATAATCACTCTATATTTTCAGTGAGGCATCAGAGTAACACAACCAGTGACGTCACTACGGTGTTTTGGCCCCGCCAAGATGGCCGCCAATTTTTGGCTCACCCAGTCAACTTCGAACGGCTGAAAAGCAGTTTTCACTCACCGTATGCGTTAAAAAAAGTTTGCAGTGTTTCCAAGTAAGGCTCAAACTTTATTATTAAGCAAAAATGTCACATGCGAAAATTTCGTTTCAGTAGCACTTTAAGAAAATTGTGAAATATGTGGCAAATAAACAACTCGACATGTACGAAAAATTTTCAGAAATTAATTATCCAGCCACCTAAGAAACTTTCAGAATTGTTTACTCAATGCCTGTATTAATTATTAATTACTTTTTACATCTCAGTAGAAAGATAACTTTAATGTATAGCTTTACAAACAATGAGTTATGGTTTTTATAAAGTTATTTAAATTGGAAAAATAGTTGAACACAACTCCAGGACATACTGACAAACGGACGTATCATTACATGAAACCAAGGCAATATTAGTCTCTGTCAGTTGAAAGACATTGATATAAGGCAATTTCACACATGATTCACATGTGCGAAAATTTCGTAATGTTGACTCTACGGGATTATCAATTATTGATTGAAATGTTATGTTAAATAGAAAAGTATTAGCCTTAAAAGGGCACAGTTATGTTTTCCATAAAGTAGGGCAAATTATGAAAATTAAAGTTCGACACAACTTTTTAGCAATACCTTCAGGCCACAAGAATACACTTAATGCTTATTTCAAGACATTTCATCGCGTATAGCTAACGAGGAAAATTGAAATTTTATTTTTTTTGGACTCCACTTTTATCACTGTGTTCGTTGTCTCCGTGCTCCTTACTTTCTAATGTTATTAACAGTTTACATATATAAAAGAGTTAAATTGAACTTGAGTAAAACTCGTCTGCGACTTCCAATTAATAGTAAGATCATTATATTGAAACTCCGACTGTTTTGTTTTGGAACTCGTCACGAAAAGTATTGTTAAGTAAACATCAATTACTTCATAGACACAGTTCTTTGAAAACGCTTTAAATAAATGATGTCCGGGCGTTACTGGAATATCTGTGAAGTTGAGACCAAGTCATTTCATCTATTCATCCTCTCATAAACATGAATGTATTCGTGCTTTTATCAGCGAATACTTTTATCTACTTTACGTTTCACACTTTAGATGCTGGCTTCTGTGACGCTAGTGGCTTGGGCGGTCTTCAACGCGACCCGAACAAGCCATTGAGATACGCACAGTTCATAGAACATTTTTATCACGTCCTTCACGTTCCAAAAATCGAAGGTATCACTGTCCAAACAGGAAGACACTGCCTGCTGCGATGTGTAAAGAACGACCGTTGTTTCTCCACGAACACTGGAGCGTTTCATCTCCCAAACGGAAACATAACATGTGACTTACTTGCAACTGACAAGTACAATACATCCGAGAAATTCAAAGCGAATCATACTTTCCATCATTACAGTATCATGGTGAGCACTACTTATATCTTAAGTAACTAGCTATGATAAGTGCTATATAGCTTCATTTTAAAGTGCTTTGCTGTGAAATTATGGTGCATGTCTGATGTTGCTATATACGTTATCTACAACTGGGTGAGCTTTAAATTATTCCAGCCCCTAATCGCTTGGGGTGGGGACTCACGGGGGGAGGAGGGGTACTCTTATAGAAAAAGGACGGGGTTGCTCTTCGGAAATTTTGAGAACAACCCCATAAGAGGTGCCAAGATCCTGTTTTGTAGGCGTGGCTTAAAATGCTTTTTCTCCGGCAAGAGGTGCCAGTTTTAAGGCATTACCTGATCTTTAGTCATATTGTTTACCGAAAAAGCTTTTGGAAACCCCAGACGGTACGAAACGCACCCCTCTCCATTTTAAACGGGAGTCACCACGATGGCCCTTATGAAGAATAAAATTACCTGAAAAAATACCGTTCTAATATTCAGGTATAAGTCGTTTGCGCTTTCAATTTTTGAAACGAATTGGGAACTATAAGCTATATTGTAAGAGAAATAAAAATTAAAAAAAAAAAAAAAAAACACATGTCGATCGGTAAGCATGTGAATGGAAAGGATCTCATCGTAGAACTCCGCTGTGCAGCCTGAGCAGATAACTTCTATTTCATGGACCAAAACTGGACTCGTTCATAAGGGGTCCTGAATTTTGTCTGTATTCAGCGGTATCTGGTCGCCACAACTAAAATAGTTTTTTTAAATCAAACAAATTTAGCCGTATTGCAAACACAGCGGATGTTGATGTAAATGCAATGCCTTCATTAAACATCTGTCTGATCAACATATGCAGTAATTTGAACAGGATGATATGACAGAACTTTCCTCTTATTAAGATGAACCTAAATAAATTGATGAAAAGCCGATTTCTCTTCCTTGCCATAGGTAAGCTCTCTCTTTAAATTGATGATTTAGTACAATTTGATTGATATTAATATACTCTTCGCACCGAAAAGAGAGTATCTCCATTACCACCTTCTTCTTAATAACTAGTAATAGTTCTCACTAAATCTGCCCCCGCTTCTATTTTATCCCTCAAGGGTATAAAGCTCTTATAAAATTTCACTGCGTATAAGGAAACTATTATTTATTTTATGAACTGAAATTTTATATTTTTTGTAAACTAGATTACTCATACTGGCGTCCTATCATGGGCTCTACGCCACGCCACATGGGCTCTACGCCACGCAAGATTACTCAGTAACAATAAGCGATCCAAATAAACGTGATCTTTATTCGTGTGGTGTTTGGGTTGAGTCTGTCGACCCCGTTGCTGATTTGTGTCCGACAAATCAACTTCTGTACCAAACAGTTTAGTCTGGTACTGCTAAATAAACCTTGGAATTCAAGATATGAAGAAATCACTGTGATGACAGATACTCGCCCTAAAATATATTTTGGCAAATATCTTCCTCTCCTCCTCGTGCAGCAGATAGCATCTTCCTCGATTTCTTCTTCGTGTTCGTGGTTGCAAGAATTACCCAAGTAGCATTGCCTTGCGAGCTGACTGAAAAATTAACCGGGACCACCGTGCGCGCCTAGTTTCTTCAAATCGGGATTGATTCGCATACTACACCAATATTTCACACATTCTTATACGTATACGCGGGGGAGACTATAATGCCTCCTCGGGTTTTGGCCTCTGGGCCAAAACCCCTTGGGGGCAACAAGGCGGCGCTTATAAGTTCTTTCAAAGTGTATGCTTTACTCGCATTCCTGATGATTTTCGCTTATCGGTGCGTCACTAAGCTAGTTTGAGCATCATTTTTTTCAAGAGCTACATCGGAGGGGGGCAAAACCATATACTCAAAACGAGTAGTTAGTTGTTATTATTATTATTTCTGCCGGACTTTAAAAAATTCTGTCGTTCTTATTATATAGCGTATTTAAAAGGCGCGACGAAATAGAACAAACTTTTTGCCTGAAGAAGTTGTCGTGTTGTCGAAAATGGCCTTAAATTCCTGGCCTAACACACTCGCAATTAAGTCGCATATTGAACTGAAACTCCTTTTTGCACTCACTTGTGTTGACTTGTGATGACTTGCGCCACAGTTTGGTCAACGAAGCAAGTTTTATACTGTTTGAGGTAAACCCAAGTTGAATGACGTCAATTCGTTGATATAGCAACCTATTAGCCAATGAAATCCAGGATACGTCTGAGGGGATTTCAAAGTGACGACTAATATGGCTATAATTTGGTCGAGCGAGACTAAACCCGTAGTTCTAAAATTTGTGTGGGTCTTTTGACCATCGCAAGTATTTACATATTAAGTTCAATGTGCAGCTATTTGTGAATTCTTGTGAGACTGTTCGACAAGGACTTATTAGGTCTTTGGAATTACGGTTAACATAAAATATTTGAGAATTTTCCCACGTCTTCGAGGATTATCTGAAAATTTCCTCTGATCATCCGAAGTATCACGTTGGAATTAGTTTTTCTTTTGCCAACCTAAATTTACGTTTTCTGAAGAGCTCGAGGAACAATGAAACCTTTTTGTGAGTGATCTATATCGTGGTTTACCTAGCTTTTAATCCCTCACTTTATCTATTCAAAGCTAGCGAAAGTTTTGTAGGAACTCTTTGTCCTAAAAGCACCACAGATTATCTTAGTGATCCTAATTACCCGAATCTCCTTCTCCCTGCCAGAGTCCTTGTGAAAGTTTTCCCTGTCAACACGATGGAACCTGCCAAGCGCTCTACGAGACTGACGACTACAGATGTACTTGCACCAAAATGTACACTGGCAACAGCTGCGAGTATTCGAAACGTGAGCTACTTTATTCTTTCCAATTCAGTAAGATTAAAACAAGTAAACTAAAAAACTATACTGTCTGTAGCACTGAGCGCTGTCGAAAAGAAAAGATTGAAATACATGTACCGTTAATGTATTGTCCGTTAATTGCCATTCGAAAGCATGAGTGGACTCGAATCTGAATTGGACTTAGAGGCAGCAATTTCAATTTATTTTTTTTGTTATTATTTATATGATATCGTCCCGATTGTTTCATAGTGTTTGTTTATTTGATTTTTGTGGTTGTTGTTGTTACGTTTTTCTTGGCCTTCAAATTTATGCAATAATTTTAAAGTTAAACGAATGCCAATTTGTTGGAGGCAAGCCATATGAATACAAATGTATTTAGAAACAGTGGCTAAACTGTCGCCACTGTCCACTGGAGTGCCTCGAATACAGGAAATAACCGTGATATAAGCCGAACGCAATTAATATTCGAGGAAAATCCCTTTCAGGAGGGATAGCTTTCTCATATAAGACACTGCTATTAACTCAGCACTGTGTCACTGCTGTCTAAATGTTATTTTACTACCAGCTATGTTACTATACTTAATTAAGTTGTCCTTTTTTTGTTGTTGTAGGTCTTTTATCCCACTCGACTATAATAGGTGGGAATGTATTTTACCAGAATCACCTTTATCAGTTCCTGACGCCTGCTGTTGGATTGACCCCTCAGTGGGAGCTGTGTTACCGCGCCTCCACTCACGGCTGGGCTGCCAGTACCTTTCACAACAGGTGTGATGGGAAAAATCACACGGTTACCATCATCAAAAATGGACAGTACGTGTTTGGAGGATACACTGACATTCCCTGGGGTATGATAAATTTTATTTTTCAATTTTAAACTCATTACTTAGTAACCCAAGGTTAACTGGATACAGTGTCACTGTGTATTGAAAAAGACCATGCACTAATCTGTAGATAATTGGTATAAGCTGTTTTCTTAAAGTTACATGTAGTAACAAAAGCTCTGGATGGATTAGAGGTAGATTGCTTTTAAATTTCACTGTGATTAGAAGCCCTCGATTCCCTATTTCTTCCTCCAAGTAAACCTTGAGTTATTATCAAAGTCAAAGATTGAAAGTGCTGATTTAGTCCCCTTTACAGAACTTGGCGACATTTTTCTATTAATGTAGTTTCGAGTTGTTATTTCTCCAATCATGTTCACGGCTGCTAATGAAATCACCATTCATGCACGAGAAAAATTTAAGCCATTTCGCGGGAAATAAGGCCATTCACGAATCACGAAAACATAGGAATATACTCTTTACCACACTCATAACATTGAGTCTAGATACCCAGCAGCCGGGAATATTATTAAAAAAGTAGCCTACCCTGTTTATTTATTTGTTTGTTTGTTTGCTTGTTTCTTTCATTCAGTCCTTCATTTGTTCATTTATTTATTTATTTATTTATTTTCCTTTATCAATATATGTTCTCAGATATCAGCGATACTACTGCCTCCACAGAACGTGTTAACATTGTCAACCTCTAACTAAGTTGTTTGCTATTGTTGGCCTTTTTTTCCCGTCATCAATATTTGCCTGAATGTTGTTGTTATTCAGAGTCCAGTGGTGGTTCAGGTTCAACTTCCAATGCGTTCATATTTTCACTCCGCAACAAAGAAGGTCTTGGACCATTTAAGAGCAATGTGACAAACCCATCGTATGCAATTTACAGGACGTCAGGTTATGGTCCAACATTTGGCAATGGTTGGGACATCCATATTGCTGACAATGCCAACAGTAACACTAATTCCCACTCAGACTTTAGTGAGTACGAGGACTATTTTGCTCCAAGTGGAGTACAAGACAAGCAAACAATCCTGGCTGGGACTAATTACTTTACACCTGATGAGGTGGAGGTGTTTTATGTCCAGTTGGTTGAATCATCCCAATGATTCCTTCACTCAAGCTCTTAACTCACTTATCATATAATATATAAGCTGATCAAAACAGATTGTTTTAAGTTCAGTTATGTTCTAGAGTTGTTTGGATACAAATCAAACTAGATATAGTTTTTATTTAATTATGACCAGCCACTAGCTAGCTTACTGTCGTATTTTAGTTTTTGTATTTACATTTGTTGCCCTCAGACATGTATATCGGCAACTAATAAATCATGATCTAAGAATTTTCAGTATTATTTAATTTTTTCCATAGTTTTGACGGTTGATGGCTATAAGTTTGGGCCGTTTGATGGAAGACTGTAAAATTTCGGTGACGAAAAATACTGTGAGGAAATTTGATTTCTAAGGCGAAAGACGGTTAGTCTCGGTAACCTCCTCTTAGTCCATTACTTGAAAAGCCAGTGAATATTTGTGGCAGTTAATTGCCTGTTCTTAGTATCAAAGTAGCAATGTAATATTGTCATTTGAAAAAATCGAAAGAAAGTAGTAATAATTCTATAGTTGTAGTAGTAAGAAGTCCAAATTAGAAGGTATAACATAAAGCACTTTTTGACTAAATGTTAGCTCTCGCCAGTAGAGCTTCTTAGAGGATGCTATGGTCAATTCATTTTTTTTTTTCTTTGGCATTTGTTTTCTTTTTGTTTTTCTTTTTGGGATATTTTTTTTGGAGTAAAGAGAATCGTTAGTAAAATATAAAACGGATATAAATAAGGGACACATTTGCTGTGCCGTAGAATCCCAAAAGTAATGACAATTTCCATTCTCGTCCCCAGAGCCCACGATCCTTTTGCCCTGTGACAGGGATCGAGAGCTCTGGCCGGACCCGATTTCTGAGTATGCGCAGAGTATTCGTTTCGTATTCTCGACCAATCGGATTTGCCTGGAAGTCCGTGAATCGCAGACTTCCGGTGTTGGACCAGGCACGAGCTCTCGATTCCTGCTACAGGCCAGAAGGATCGTAGGTTCGGGGACGAGAATGGATTGTACCTTTCAATCAACTGGCTTGAATTCAGACGAAAAGTGAAGCTATTATAATAAGAATCACTGGCAGTTGATTTCTGTCCCTCAAAAAGCGACAATCATTTAGAAAAAAGACATCTCAAGAACAGCTTACAAACAGCAAAGTAACAAAACTAAATTATTACTTGATGGAAATTCTAAGGCAGTACGAGAATTCGTTGTAATACTATAAGCAAAGATTATATTATCATGCCGGGATGTTGCTCTCCATATGTAACCAGTAATAAAATTATGTACATGTATATTGTAATTAGCCTGTGTACAATGCATTTTTTTACGAACGTAATAAACTTCCTTAAACACTTCTGCAAAGATATTAAGTTGAATTTACACGCCTGATGACTATTGACTTCTTTAATAAAGCTAAGACTGTTCATTTGCTTGGGTACCTCGCCCCCTCACAATCTACAATAACCTGAAGGTAATACCGTCCCATCTGTTTTGGCTTTGGGGCTATGAAAAATATCTTTGTTTGCGTTCTTGTTCTTTTTCTAGGTTGACTACACAGAACATTTGAAGAACTATGCCGTAACAGCTTATTTCTGTCTATCTCACGGTTTTTAAGAGCGTGTCCGTGTAAGAACCGACCACTCAAATTTTCGTGGAAAATGGATCGCCTCCATTTTTCTACACAAGTCAAACAACATATGCAATGAACGAAAATGCCCTTTATTTCGATAGATTCGCTTTTTAAATTTTTTGAGGAATTTTTTTTGTAGGCACCCCGAAACCACAAAAACCGGAAATTGAAACCCCAAAAATTGGGGGTTACGTTATGCTTGCTCAAACTTCGCACATTCAATGAAACAACCTAATTCTTTCAGAATTACTGCATAATTCTTTCTTCTTTCCACACAACTAAAAACTATCTGCTTATCTTAAACGCAAGCCATGTTATGACGTCTTAACGTGATCCTCTTAAAGACGTCTTTGCCACCTTTGCTGATATAGCCTCCAAACAAACAGATTTTTTTCAAAAGTGGGACCTCTTCATGAATGATGACTGTTATCAGCGTAATACACTAAGCCTAAGCTACAATTATCTATATTAAAAGTTGTGGGCACTCATAATTTTGATACGCCAAAAATTCGACAAAGTAGCGGAAATTTCAACAATTTGAGTGGAAAATGACGAATCTCATCCGTTGACAAAATGCACGTTATATTTGACAGAAATTTAAATTCTCAAGACGAAAAAACTAAATACTCTTTCCCCTCTCCCTTCGCCAAACAGATCAGTTTAAAAGCGTCCCTTGCACTAAGAAATATCATATCGCCTTGCACTAAAATACCTCAATAGGCTTAACTAATTTATTAGTAATTGAAATTCATGAAAAGAAACTCACTAAAGAAATGTCAAATGTGAGTAGTGAACAAATGATGTTGACATTGACCGCAAGTGTTTACACTACCGGCCTTAGCTATATCACAACCAAAATTAGAGCATGCTTATAAGAACCAAGATACATGTAATGAAAAGACAAGGTGTTGAAAACGTATAATATAATCTAACAAGGCTGCCCATTTCTCTGGGAATATGAGATTTTAAATCAACCCCTGCTCCAACTAAGAATGCGTGATGCGTGACGGAACGGCCGGTGACGCCGGATCAGTAGTGGTCAGTACCGCAGCAGAATTCAAAGCAAGGCTTGGGAGATTTCCCGTAAAATAAGTCTCATGGAGTTCTCCAAGCGTTAAAACTCAATAAATCTAATCAGGAGATGTCAAAAAGTTCGCTGAGAAACTCAAAACTGCATTTTAGTCAACGGATGAGATTCGTCATTTCCACTCAAATTGTTGAAATTTCCGCTACTTTGTCGAATTTTTGGCGTATCAAAATTATGAGTGCCCACAACTTTTAATACAGATAATTGTAGCTTAGGCTTAGTGCATTACGCTGATAACAGTCATCATTCATGAAGAGGTCCCACTTTTGAAAAAAATCTGTTTGTTTGGAGGCTATATCAGCAAAGGTGGCAAAGACGTCTTTAAGAGGATCACGTTAAGACGTCATAACATGGCTTGCGTTTAAGATAAGCAGATAGTTTTTAGTTGTGTGGAAAGAAGAAAGAATTATGCAGTAATTCTGAAAGAATTAGGTTGTTTCATTGAATGTGCGAAGTTTGAGCAAGCATAACGTAACCCCCAATTTTTGGGGTTTCAATTTCCGGTTTTTGTGGTTTTCGGGGTGCCTACAAAAAAATTCCTCAAAAAATTTTAAAAAGCGAATCTATCGAAATAAAGGGCATTTTCGTTCATTGCATATGTTGTTTGACTTGTGTAGGAAAAATGGAGGCGATCCATTTTCCACGAAAATTTGAGTGGTCGGTTCTTACACGGACACGCTCTTAAAAACCGTGAGATAGACAGAAATAAGCTGTTACGGCATAGTTCTTCAAATGTTCTGTGTAGTCAACCTAGAAAAAGAACAAGAACGCAAACAAAGATATTTTTCATAGCCCCAAAGCCAAAACAGATGGGACGGTATTACCTTCAGGTTATTGTAGATTGTGAGGGGGCGAGGTACCCAAGCAAATGAACAGTCTTAGCTTTATTAAAGAAGTCAATAGTCATCAGGCGTGTAAATTCAACTTAATATCTTTGCAGAAGTGTTTAAGGAAGTTTATTACGTTCGTAAAAAAATGCATTGTACACAGGCTAATTACAATATACATGTACATAATTTTATTACTGGTTACATATGGAGAGCAACATCCCGGCATGATAATATAATCTTTGCTTATAGTATTACAACGAATTCTCGTACTGCCTTAGAATTTCCATCAAGTAATAATTTAGTTTTGTTACTTTGCTGTTTGTAAGCTGTTCTTGAGATGTCTTTTTTCTAAATGATTGTCGCTTTTTGAGGGACAGAAATCAACTGCCAGTGATTCTTATTATAATAGCTTCACTTTTCGTCTGAATTCAAGCCAGTTGATTGAAAGGTACAATCCATTCTCGTCCCCGAACCTACGATCCTTCTGGCCTGTAGCAGGAATCGAGAGCTCGTGCCTGGTCCAACACCGGAAGTCTGCGATTCACGGACTTCCAGGCAAATCCGATTGGTCGAGAATACGAAACGAATACTCTGCGCATACTCAGAAATCGGGTCCGGCCAGAGCTCTCGATCCCTGTCACAGGGCAAAAGGATCGTGGGCTCTGGGGACGAGAATGGAAATTGTCATTACTTTTGGGATTCTACGGCACAGCAAATGTGTCCCTTATTTATATCCGTTTTATATTTTACTAACGATTCTCTTTACTCCAAAAAAAATATCCCAAAAAGAAAAACAAAAAGAAAACAAATGCCAAAGAAAAAAAAAAATGAATTGACCATAGCATCCTCTAAGAAGCTCTACTGGCGAGAGCTAACATTTAGTCAAAAAGTGCTTTATGTTATACCTTCTAATTTGGACTTCTTACTACTACAACTATAGAATTATTACTACTTTCTTTCGATTTTTTTCAAATGACAATATTACATTGCTACTTTGATACTAAGAACAGGCAATTAACTGCCACAAATATTCACTGGCTTTTCAAGTAATGGACTAAGAGGAGGTTACCGAGACTAACCGTCTTTCGCCTTAGAAATCAAATTTCCTCACAGTATTTTTCGTCACCGAAATTTTACAGTCTTCCATCAAACGGCCCAAACTTATAGCCATCAACCGTCAAAACTATGGAAAAAATTAAATAATACTGAAAATTCTTAGATCATGATTTATTAGTTGCCGATATACATGTCTGAGGGCAACAAATGTAAATACAAAAACTAAAATACGACAGTAAGCTAGCTAGTGGCTGGTCATAATTAAATAAAAACTATATCTAGTTTGATTTGTATCCAAACAACTCTAGAACATAACTGAACTTAAAACAATCTGTTTTGATCAGCTTATATATTATATGATAAGTGAGTTAAGAGCTTGAGTGAAGGAATCATTGGGATGATTCAACCAACTGGACATAAAACACCTCCACCTCATCAGGTGTAAAGTAATTAGTCCCAGCCAGGATTGTTTGCTTGTCTTGTACTCCACTTGGAGCAAAATAGTCCTCGTACTCACTAAAGTCTGAGTGGGAATTAGTGTTACTGTTGGCATTGTCAGCAATATGGATGTCCCAACCATTGCCAAATGTTGGACCATAACCTGACGTCCTGTAAATTGCATACGATGGGTTTGTCACATTGCTCTTAAATGGTCCAAGACCTTCTTTGTTGCGGAGTGAAAATATGAACGCATTGGAAGTTGAACCTGAACCACCACTGGACTCTGAATAACAACAACATTCAGGCAAATATTGATGACGGGAAAAAAAGGCCAACAATAGCAAACAACTTAGTTAGAGGTTGACAATGTTAACACGTTCTGTGGAGGCAGTAGTATCGCTGATATCTGAGAACATATATTGATAAAGGAAAATAAATAAATAAATAAATAAATGAACAAATGAAGGACTGAATGAAAGAAACAAGCAAACAAACAAACAAATAAATAAACAGGGTAGGCTACTTTTTTAATAATATTCCCGGCTGCTGGGTATCTAGACTCAATGTTATGAGTGTGGTAAAGAGTATATTCCTATGTTTTCGTGATTCGTGAATGGCCTTATTTCCCGCGAAATGGCTTAAATTTTTCTCGTGCATGAATGGTGATTTCATTAGCAGCCGTGAACATGATTTGGAGAAATAACAACTCGAAACTACATTAATAGAAAAATGTCGCCAAGTTCTGTAAAGGGGACTAAATCAGCACTTTCAATCTTTGACTTTGATAATAACTCAAGGTTTACTTGGAGGAAGAAATAGGGAATCGAGGGCTTCTAATCACAGTGAAATTTAAAAGCAATCTACCTCTAATCCATCCAGAGCTTTTGTTACTACATGTAACTTTAAGAAAACAGCTTATACCAATTATCTACAGATTAGTGCATGGTCTTTTTCAATACACAGTGACACTGTATCCAGTTAACCTTGGGTTACTAAGTAATGAGTTTAAAATTGAAAAATAAAATTTATCATACCCCAGGGAATGTCAGTGTATCCTCCAAACACGTACTGTCCATTTTTGATGATGGTAACCGTGTGATTTTTCCCATCACACCTGTTGTGAAAGGTACTGGCAGCCCAGCCGTGAGTGGAGGCGCGGTAACACAGCTCCCACTGAGGGGTCAATCCAACAGCAGGCGTCAGGAACTGATAAAGGTGATTCTGGTAAAATACATTCCCACCTATTATAGTCGAGTGGGATAAAAGACCTACAACAACAAAAAAAGGACAACTTAATTAAGTATAGTAACATAGCTGGTAGTAAAATAACATTTAGACAGCAGTGACACAGTGCTGAGTTAATAGCAGTGTCTTATATGAGAAAGCTATCCCTCCTGAAAGGGATTTCCTCGAATATTAATTGCGTTCGGCTATATCACGGTTATTTCCTGTATTCGAGGCACTCCAGTGGACAGTGGCGACAGTTTAGCCACTGTTTCTAAATACATTTGTATTCATATGGCTTGCCTCCAACAAATTGGCATTCGTTTAACTTTAAAATTATTGCATAAATTTGAAGGCCAAGAAAAACGTAACAACAACAACCACAAAAATCAAATAAACAAACACTATGAAACAATCGGGACGATATCATATAAATAATAACAAAAAAATAAATTGAAATTGCTGCCTCTAAGTCCAATTCAGATTCGAGTCCACTCATGCTTTCGAATGGCAATTAACGGACAATACATTAACGGTACATGTATTTCAATCTTTTCTTTTCGACAGCGCTCAGTGCTACAGACAGTATAGTTTTTTAGTTTACTTGTTTTAATCTTACTGAATTGGAAAGAATAAAGTAGCTCACGTTTCGAATACTCGCAGCTGTTGCCAGTGTACATTTTGGTGCAAGTACATCTGTAGTCGTCAGTCTCGTAGAGCGCTTGGCAGGTTCCATCGTGTTGACAGGGAAAACTTTCACAAGGACTCTGGCAGGGAGAAGGAGATTCGGGTAATTAGGATCACTAAGATAATCTGTGGTGCTTTTAGGACAAAGAGTTCCTACAAAACTTTCGCTAGCTTTGAATAGATAAAGTGAGGGATTAAAAGCTAGGTAAACCACGATATAGATCACTCACAAAAAGGTTTCATTGTTCCTCGAGCTCTTCAGAAAACGTAAATTTAGGTTGGCAAAAGAAAAACTAATTCCAACGTGATACTTCGGATGATCAGAGGAAATTTTCAGATAATCCTCGAAGACGTGGGAAAATTCTCAAATATTTTATGTTAACCGTAATTCCAAAGACCTAATAAGTCCTTGTCGAACAGTCTCACAAGAATTCACAAATAGCTGCACATTGAACTTAATATGTAAATACTTGCGATGGTCAAAAGACCCACACAAATTTTAGAACTACGGGTTTAGTCTCGCTCGACCAAATTATAGCCATATTAGTCGTCACTTTGAAATCCCCTCAGACGTATCCTGGATTTCATTGGCTAATAGGTTGCTATATCAACGAATTGACGTCATTCAACTTGGGTTTACCTCAAACAGTATAAAACTTGCTTCGTTGACCAAACTGTGGCGCAAGTCATCACAAGTCAACACAAGTGAGTGCAAAAAGGAGTTTCAGTTCAATATGCGACTTAATTGCGAGTGTGTTAGGCCAGGAATTTAAGGCCATTTTCGACAACACGACAACTTCTTCAGGCAAAAAGTTTGTTCTATTTCGTCGCGCCTTTTAAATACGCTATATAATAAGAACGACAGAATTTTTTAAAGTCCGGCAGAAATAATAATAATAACAACTAACTACTCGTTTTGAGTATATGGTTTTGCCCCCCTCCGATGTAGCTCTTGAAAAAAATGATGCTCAAACTAGCTTAGTGACGCACCGATAAGCGAAAATCATCAGGAATGCGAGTAAAGCATACACTTTGAAAGAACTTATAAGCGCCGCCTTGTTGCCCCCAAGGGGTTTTGGCCCAGAGGCCAAAACCCGAGGAGGCATTATAGTCTCCCCCGCGTATACGTATAAGAATGTGTGAAATATTGGTGTAGTATGCGAATCAATCCCGATTTGAAGAAACTAGGCGCGCACGGTGGTCCCGGTTAATTTTTCAGTCAGCTCGCAAGGCAATGCTACTTGGGTAATTCTTGCAACCACGAACACGAAGAAGAAATCGAGGAAGATGCTATCTGCTGCACGAGGAGGAGAGGAAGATATTTGCCAAAATATATTTTAGGGCGAGTATCTGTCATCACAGTGATTTCTTCATATCTTGAATTCCAAGGTTTATTTAGCAGTACCAGACTAAACTGTTTGGTACAGAAGTTGATTTGTCGGACACAAATCAGCAACGGGGTCGACAGACTCAACCCAAACACCACACGAATAAAGATCACGTTTATTTGGATCGCTTATTGTTACTGAGTAATCTTGCGTGGCGTAGAGCCCATGTGGCGTGGCGTAGAGCCCATGATAGGACGCCAGTATGAGTAATCTAGTTTACAAAAAATATAAAATTTCAGTTCATAAAATAAATAATAGTTTCCTTATACGCAGTGAAATTTTATAAGAGCTTTATACCCTTGAGGGATAAAATAGAAGCGGGGGCAGATTTAGTGAGAACTATTACTAGTTATTAAGAAGAAGGTGGTAATGGAGATACTCTCTTTTCGGTGCGAAGAGTATATTAATATCAATCAAATTGTACTAAATCATCAATTTAAAGAGAGAGCTTACCTATGGCAAGGAAGAGAAATCGGCTTTTCATCAATTTATTTAGGTTCATCTTAATAAGAGGAAAGTTCTGTCATATCATCCTGTTCAAATTACTGCATATGTTGATCAGACAGATGTTTAATGAAGGCATTGCATTTACATCAACATCCGCTGTGTTTGCAATACGGCTAAATTTGTTTGATTTAAAAAAACTATTTTAGTTGTGGCGACCAGATACCGCTGAATACAGACAAAATTCAGGACCCCTTATGAACGAGTCCAGTTTTGGTCCATGAAATAGAAGTTATCTGCTCAGGCTGCACAGCGGAGTTCTACGATGAGATCCTTTCCATTCACATGCTTACCGATCGACATGTGTTTTTTTTTTTTTTTTTTAATTTTTATTTCTCTTACAATATAGCTTATAGTTCCCAATTCGTTTCAAAAATTGAAAGCGCAAACGACTTATACCTGAATATTAGAACGGTATTTTTTCAGGTAATTTTATTCTTCATAAGGGCCATCGTGGTGACTCCCGTTTAAAATGGAGAGGGGTGCGTTTCGTACCGTCTGGGGTTTCCAAAAGCTTTTTCGGTAAACAATATGACTAAAGATCAGGTAATGCCTTAAAACTGGCACCTCTTGCCGGAGAAAAAGCATTTTAAGCCACGCCTACAAAACAGGATCTTGGCACCTCTTATGGGGTTGTTCTCAAAATTTCCGAAGAGCAACCCCGTCCTTTTTCTATAAGAGTACCCCTCCTCCCCCCGTGAGTCCCCACCCCAAGCGATTAGGGGCTGGAATAATTTAAAGCTCACCCAGTTGTAGATAACGTATATAGCAACATCAGACATGCACCATAATTTCACAGCAAAGCACTTTAAAATGAAGCTATATAGCACTTATCATAGCTAGTTACTTAAGATATAAGTAGTGCTCACCATGATACTGTAATGATGGAAAGTATGATTCGCTTTGAATTTCTCGGATGTATTGTACTTGTCAGTTGCAAGTAAGTCACATGTTATGTTTCCGTTTGGGAGATGAAACGCTCCAGTGTTCGTGGAGAAACAACGGTCGTTCTTTACACATCGCAGCAGGCAGTGTCTTCCTGTTTGGACAGTGATACCTTCGATTTTTGGAACGTGAAGGACGTGATAAAAATGTTCTATGAACTGTGCGTATCTCAATGGCTTGTTCGGGTCGCGTTGAAGACCGCCCAAGCCACTAGCGTCACAGAAGCCAGCATCTAAAGTGTGAAACGTAAAGTAGATAAAAGTATTCGCTGATAAAAGCACGAATACATTCATGTTTATGAGAGGATGAATAGATGAAATGACTTGGTCTCAACTTCACAGATATTCCAGTAACGCCCGGACATCATTTATTTAAAGCGTTTTCAAAGAACTGTGTCTATGAAGTAATTGATGTTTACTTAACAATACTTTTCGTGACGAGTTCCAAAACAAAACAGTCGGAGTTTCAATATAATGATCTTACTATTAATTGGAAGTCGCAGACGAGTTTTACTCAAGTTCAATTTAACTCTTTTATATATGTAAACTGTTAATAACATTAGAAAGTAAGGAGCACGGAGACAACGAACACAGTGATAAAAGTGGAGTCCAAAAAAAATAAAATTTCAATTTTCCTCGTTAGCTATACGCGATGAAATGTCTTGAAATAAGCATTAAGTGTATTCTTGTGGCCTGAAGGTATTGCTAAAAAGTTGTGTCGAACTTTAATTTTCATAATTTGCCCTACTTTATGGAAAACATAACTGTGCCCTTTTAAGGCTAATACTTTTCTATTTAACATAACATTTCAATCAATAATTGATAATCCCGTAGAGTCAACATTACGAAATTTTCGCACATGTGAATCATGTGTGAAATTGCCTTATATCAATGTCTTTCAACTGACAGAGACTAATATTGCCTTGGTTTCATGTAATGATACGTCCGTTTGTCAGTATGTCCTGGAGTTGTGTTCAACTATTTTTCCAATTTAAATAACTTTATAAAAACCATAACTCATTGTTTGTAAAGCTATACATTAAAGTTATCTTTCTACTGAGATGTAAAAAGTAATTAATAATTAATACAGGCATTGAGTAAACAATTCTGAAAGTTTCTTAGGTGGCTGGATAATTAATTTCTGAAAATTTTTCGTACATGTCGAGTTGTTTATTTGCCACATATTTCACAATTTTCTTAAAGTGCTACTGAAACGAAATTTTCGCATGTGACATTTTTGCTTAATAATAAAGTTTGAGCCTTACTTGGAAACACTGCAAACTTTTTTTACGCATACGGTGAGTGAAAACTGCTTTTTCAGCCGTTCGAAGTTGACTGGGTGAGCCAAAAATTGGCGGCCATCTTGGCGGGGCCAAAACACCGTAGTGACGTCACTGGTTGTGTTACTCTGATGCCTCACTGAAAATATAGAGTGATTATGGGAGAAGGGCAGAGAAGGGATTAGTGTTCAAAGCCTCCGAAAAAACATCTTTAGGACATCTCAGAGCTGTGAAACAGTTAAGAACAGTAGCCTTAAACCTGAAGAGGTGGAAAGTTCATCCTGAAGCCTTTCAGTCTATTCAACTGGATATTTCCAGGATATTTATGTAGGCAAGCAAACGAGTCCGACAAAACGATCAGGACACTTAATCAAATGGCGATCGCTCATTTAACAATAGCTACACTCATAAAGTAAAATAGACATGAAAACAAGAGAAAGCGGCTTTTGAAAATATTATCCGGAGTATTGCTGCACGAATCGCAGCAACAACGCTTCCATTCTTCGAGTCGCTTCATACTGTGCTACATACACAGTGACCTTTTATCTGGTTGGACACGAGAAAGCGGTGGAAATTGAGCCTACTACATCCTACAAGTTACCACAGCAGCAACAATTTAAGAAACGCTCGTCTTTTATATAGAGGTAACGAGTTTAAAACTTTAAAGACAAACTAAGCTACCATGACCCCGTGTTTCCAGGAAACTAAAGAAAGCGTGACCGTGTCGGCAGCAAAAGATCATATATGCAAATTAGTTCATATTCTGAAAACAAACCTTCGAAATGTAAACTAGCGATGTTTTAACGAATTGCTTTGAACTTAGATACTAATAAATAAAGATCTTAGACATAATGCACGGTAAGGAACTCAAAGTAATCCATCGGCCGTGAAATGTTGCATTTGGGACTGATGCGTGTAAGAAAAGCAAAATATTCCCGCTTTGTTTACACTGATGCGTATGCCGCGATATTAAATGCAAAGTGGCCGTGCTGTAGACCACAATTCTAGTTCCAACGATGCTCACAACAACTCTCACTTATTAGTATCAAAAAATATGCCCTCTGTGTGCAATCTAGTACTCGCGGCAAAGCTTGTGGACCGTTAATAATTTCATGATTGTGCGGATGGCTAATGTGCATACCGCTTTTAAATTAATGCAGTAAAGTTGTCGAAGATACATATTCAAACCTAGGTTAAATAGACCTTAGATAACAGTGAGAATCCAAGTTTCTGATCCAGGCTGAAAACAAAAGGACGATATATCGTGTTCAGGCTTCAGGTCTTGATATAAAAGTAGCCACACTCGTCTTCGAAGTCTCGGCCAATCGTGTACTCAAGATGTTCGAAAGGTATATACTGAGCTGTTCTAATCTGTAGCATTCATTTTCGTTAATCTACACTCTGGCGCCCTCTAACGTCTACGATGTGTATTTTCTGTCAAGGCTGGACAGAAATTACAAGAAGAAACCTACTAGGTATCGATAATATGAAGAATAAACTTGAATAACTCAAGTGAAAACAAGAGGTAATCTTTAGCGCTTCATACGTGAACACAACCAGTGACGTCACAGGTCCTTAAACTCGGTTCCAGAGCCCGGACACAGTTTTGCTCGAAAAAGTCGACTTCGGAGGCTAAAAACAGCACTTTCCGTTGGGATTTGACAAAAATAAAATTCACCATGATTTTAACTAGGTTGAAAACTATAGACTGAGCAAATAAAAGAGGATACGAAAATTTCGTTTCAGTAGCACTTTAAGTCAAGCACAGCATATAGCAGCAGGAGATTACTGGAAATTCTTTCAATTTTTTTTTTTAAAGATACCCCAATAATATTAACAAATATTCAAAATTCACGTAATAAACGGTGGCCTTACTGTCCAAGTCCGCAAAACGACCTAAACATTTATCATTTTTTCCTTTAAAAGTCAGTCTAGGTGTTCAAACATAATACAAATAACTACAAAGACTTTTCATATTTATTGCGTTATCTAATACTAAAAAATATTTAACACCCACAGCAATTTTATTCTACAGTACACTACACCAGTCAATTTAAACTCATTCACTTATCAATTCATTCACCCCCATCTAAAGGGGGAGAGATTGCGTAAGTGGGTGCCTTCTTTCCATATTTTTTGTCCCCAGAGGTTTTTTCGGTATATATGAAAAAGAATCTACTGTGTGATGCTGGAACATGTCAGCTGTCTCCACGTCAATTGACGCTGCCATGCAAACTGCATTGTGACATGGAGTTCAAGCCAAATCTCTGGTATTTCAGTTTTCGTGAGCATAATAGCAGAACTTGTATCTTTTTTACATCAGTTTTAGAATCATTTTTGGATAATCATCAACTTATGTTATTTTCTGACTTTCTTAGACGAAAGTGAATTCCAAGGTAGCGGTCGATCAATGCAAGCTCGTTCCCAGGGTCCATTCTCTACCTCGAGAAAGTACCCTGGTCATGTGTCTGCTAGATTTGAGCAGATTCCAGAGATGTGATTGAAGGGAGGGGCTGGAAAGTAAAAGTTTGTCTCCCCTGAGCTCACCCACTGAGCCCAGTAGAGAGTGGAATTTTTAACGCTCCCGTTGTGGATCGACAAAACTCACAGCGAATGCATTGACACAATCGATATGGAGTTTAATGCGTTTAATTTTTCCGGTCGACAGTTGGACGCTCTTTGGAATTTGCGCCATGAAAAAAATTGGCAAATAACTTAGAAATGACAACCACAACAGATGAATGGACTGCGCAGTGAATTTGACTTTATTTTTCATTCGGAAAATAACAACGTAGGTATTTACTGCAACGTAGGTACTTACTGCAACGTTTAGATCAAGAGAGGTCTCTTTGAAGAACACTGTTTCCAAGGCGCCAGGCAGGAAAATTATCTTTGATTTGTTTGACCTAAGTTTACTTCGAAAATAAGTCTTGTCATTCTCTGCATAACTTATTCCCAAGACGCGCCATGCCGTGGCTGCTGTAGCCGAAACTGCGATAACAAACCCAAAGTCGCGAGGAGCCTGGGAGAGAGACAACTGAGCGTCAACCAAAATTTCGGTTATCTCCCAAGGAACACCTCCAAGGAACAACACTGATTACAATGCAGATCTTTGACACGCAAGTAGGAAATCGTACGTGAATATTCTTTGCAAATATCGCGAAATTGTTAACGGGCAAACACGAGCAAGAAACAGCCGTAAGTAGTTTCCCTCGTAGGAGAGATGTAATGGCCGTTTTCCCGTGAGGCGTTCGCAAAAGCATGATTTTTACCGTGTTTTACTGTTTGCGCTCACCAAGCAAGAATTGTCGTCTTCGACTTTAGAAATATTATCGTTGAACTTCACAGTAATGAAATTGACAAAATGCAATTCTTCACACTTAGAGTCCTTGATAAGGTTTTGCAGCGAAATGTTTTAAATTTGTTCTTGAGCAGACAACAACAAACTGTACAATTATCGTTTACATTTCTCTCGATTTCCTCCTTTGAAAGACGTTGCCCTTCACTGCAATCGCGCAAAACACCGCATCGGACAGTTTTGTTTTGATAGCTGGAAGTTTCCTATTGCAATTCACAAAACTTGTCATCCGGTTGTCAAAAAGCGTAATGGGGGCGGCAATAAAAAATACGGGACATCCAGGTAGGCGGTTCCTCGCGGCTTCGCCGCTTTACTCGCGCTCGAAAAATAACTTAAACCGCCAAGCTACGCAGGTTATGGCTGCTGACAAAAATTGTATTCCAATAAACGCGCACGAAAGTCGTTTCTCGAAAAGTACTGAACGGATTACATCAAAAAAACATCTCTTTCGAAAGGTTATTCAAAGCGCAGGGCAGCTAACTACTTGTTTCCCATTTGTTAGAATTTTCGCTCCGAAAATCCCGGTGCAAATTTTTGCATACTTAATTTCGAAATTGCTGTGTAATATTTACCAGAGTTTGGGTGTCACGACGAAAAAAGTGCTTCTCTGGAACAACCACATCGTTTTTGATCGACAGAGACCTATTTGGAAAGCCTTTTGAAAGTGCGTGGCAGGAAAATTATCTTCTCTATGTTTATCCTGGGTTTACTTCTGAATTTTCTTGCCCTCTGCATGACTGGTTCACATTTTTACCGGAGTAGTCAATCGATATATCGATAATCGATAGCATTCGATAACAATCGATAAAAATCGATTATTTTTCAAAATTCGATAAAAATCGATAAAAGATTTCGTTGTGAGAAATCGATAATAATCAATTTTTGAATTTGGGCTATCGATTTTATCGATAAATATCGAATTTATCGACGATCGAAACGGAATTATTGTCCCATTACCTAGCCTGCGAAAACAGCCGTCCTTCTTCGCTCCCGACCCGAGTGGCGTTTCGTGAAGGTCCTTCACGCGAAAGGCCACTCGGGCCGGGAGCGAAGAAGGACGGCTGTTTTCGCAGGCTACCCATTACCGTGCCAATTTTCGAAACGGAAACACCAAAGATATTGAAGAGCTCGCAGAGACACTTATAACAACTTCCCTGTTCGTTAAACGATAAAGATTGCTTCATCTTTTCTACGAACTTTTAGTAATACTCAGTGTCTGTTGTATTTGAAATCCGCTATAGATCCGTGGTTGATTTATTCCACTGTTTTATTATTTATTTGCTGATGTAACACAATCGCACGCTTGTTGCTCTTTCACCCGGTCTTTAAAGGGAAAGATTTTCGTGATTTTTGGGTAAAGATGAGAACAAATCATCTAGACGCCACCGGGCTCGTAATCTAAATGCTACATAAAAAGCAATAGGTTGTGATAGAGACTAAAAACCAACGATAATGGTTTCAAAACCAACGGAACAAAGGAAAAAGAGAAAATTTAGACGACAACCTTGAAGACGAGAAGCCGGAAAAGGAAAATGTTTGTGATTGAACCCGGGCCATCGAACAATAAAATCAGGGAGAAAATCATAATGCAGTGTCTTTGGTCATTTGTACAGTGCTTGTCAACTAATCACTTCGTTGCCGCTTTTGAAATCTACATTTAAAGAGTCACAATCAAACGCTCCCTCAACGGAAACAGGTTAATTTTTCAACGGAACAGGTTAATTTTTATCGATTCCGTAACGATCAATGAATCCGATAAAATCGATAAAATTAACACTTCGTTGGCGTGTGAGTATCGATTTTAAAATCAATTTATCGATAGATGTCGATTTACCGAATGTTTTTCCGATATCAATTTTTATCGATTGACTACCCCGGGTATTTTTTAATAGGCGCTGGTGACATGAAATGCATTCTTAACACGCTCTCAAGTCGTTTCTCGAAAAGTACTTAGCGGTTTAAAGCGAGAAAAAATATCTCTTTTCAGAGCTCTTTCAAACAGCCAGAGAGTTAGAATTATTCTTCCTCTTACCTTGCGAAATGCGCTTCGAAAATACCAGCGCAAGGTTTTTGCATATTTGATCAGCTGCTAAAATTTACCTCAATGTTATTATGTCATTTAAATTGCCCATTCAGGTGTCTTTCCTAAAATAGCCTCGCAGTTTGACCACGCGCTAAAATTAGATTGCAAAGATTATCATTGGAAGAGGCCAATGTATGGGGGATGTGTTCTTTCACCCTCATAGTCTCGTGGATTGCTATAAGATTTCAGTTGGCCTTGGCTAGAATTTTCCAGGAGATAGCAAGGTCTTCCATTTGAATCTTTTAGCCGACAAAAATGACGTTTGGTGACTTCGCCATCTCGTCTTGAACTCCAGTGGCGATGAGCCGACGTAAAGTCTCTGTGCTTTCATCAGTGGTGATGGTGGCTTGATACAGTACTTTCTTGACTAAGCATTGTCCTTTTAACGGGCATTTTTCTGGCTCTGCTGTTGCAGGGTTTGGGGCCGCTAGTAGTATACTTTACAATTTAGTATGAACGCTTATGTTTAAAAGTGAGCATCGACCGTCTCAAGTTCACTTGAGTTTTATGTTACTTAAGGCCTACTTGGGCCTTAGTGTGAACTCGCTCAATGAGGCAAAAAAAAATTGTCCGTGTAGCTTAATTTTTAAGTGTGTAAAATGGGGTTGACAGGCCAAACACGACTCCTACGGTTCGTGGCATTTGTAAATTTGCCTTTTTTGGGGGGGGGGGGCGTGGGGGGGGTGGGGGGCTCTCGACCTTTTTGTCGCTTCACTCTTGTTTGTCAATGGCACTTCGTATTGTGTTTTTAGGAGAAAATTGAGCCGTTAGATCGTGCGATGGCAAATTTTAAGAGGTCCTAGGATCTGCGGGTTTTCCCGCTGTTGTCAGCTGCATGTCGCTTCGTTGAGTTTTGACACCTCTATAATTTTGGCAATGTGTTAGGTGTATTGTTTTTGGCTTATTTCTGTGCGAGATATGTTTTTTTTGTAAGTCTCCAAGTATTGTCTTTTGAGGGACAAAATTATGACGTTTACTGTAAATGATATGTTGCTAACTTTTGCATAAATTCTAAATTGTGACGCACGGCCCCCGGCTAAATGATTAACTTAGGAACTGTTTGCACGTACAGTAGATTCGATTCTTGTCACTGCGTACAATATTTGCCCTCGTACGTTTTTCTTCAAGACCGCCGTAGCTTACTTCCAGAAAAGCTATGACGATTTGTCTAGAGAAATTCCTTGCAAGCTATTGATCGAGCTCTATGCTTCTGGAGCGCGATGTATAGGTTATTCCTACTTTGATTCGTTCTTGTACCCACAGCATTCAAATAATAGCTCTTTCTTACTCGCGAGATGCCTGGTGTACTGTGTTGCGTGTTGTATATGCCCATTGTTCGGAAATAGCTTAGAGATCCCCGGTTTTAGAGAAGATTCCCCCCGCTCTTTAGAGATTCCCCCGCTTTAGAGCTGCTCCGTTTTGTAGAGATTACCCCGTTTTAGGGATTCCCCGTTTTTTAGAGAGTTCCCGTTTTTAGAGATTCCACTTGTAGAGGATTCCCCCTCTTAGAGATTCCCCTTTTAGAGATTCTCCCTTTAAAAGATTCGCCCGCAGTTTAGAAGATTCCCCCGTTAGAGATTCTCACCTTTGAAGATGCCCCATTTTAGGATATCCCCGTTCCCCGTTCCTCCATTCCCCGTTCCTCCATTCCCGTTCCCGTTTAGAACTAGCCCACGGCAATGTTTCATTACAGTTGATTTTTCATTCTTGTTATAACTTACACAGTTCGAGTTTGAACGACTGCGTGTTAATTTTACACGCAATATCAATGTCTACTTCGTGAAATAAATGCGTATAATTACACGCTTTTTGTGTATTTG
>JAHPZR010038535.1:0-13873 GCA_019787425.1 Platygyra sinensis | reverse complement strand
TACAAGGAGATTTTGATCAATTTTTCATCACATGCTCCATATTTTGAAACTGCAACTAAGACCAAGGAGGGGTGAAACAGCCTGAAGAAACACACAAAGTCACAAACATTTTAGCTGATATCAGTGTGATCATTAGAAACTAGTTTTTTAACTCTGTACAAGAAAGAGCTGATACACCACTGCCAATACTAATTGCCCAGCTGATCAATGACATTCTCATTATTTTAATTGGTCGTATTGATCATGTCACATTTCGCCCTCACTACTTTCATTGTCAATCATGCTGAGATACTCCTGAAGTGCTGACAACTGAAGATCATCTTGGTGACCATGATCTATGAGTTCATCTTGTGTGATGTCTGCATCGCTCTGGCTCTTATTCAATCCACCTGCAGGAACTTGTGAGTGGTGCTGTGAGCCATCCAGTTGGTCACCTGCAAAATAAAGTTCTGCATAAAAGTTGGTAAAATGAGTTCTTAGGCATGTTACAGTTAAATCCAATAGATCATACTGTTGCATTATTAGTAGCTTCTCCAGAATAGCTTTGCTAGCTGCAAGCTACCAAGACTTGTAATCGGTATATTATAATATAGATAGGAATTTGTGCAATTGCTCTGATTGGTCAAAAAGAAGCCCAAGACATGTATTACACTGTAATAAAACACTCAGGACATTTGATAACACTTGAGAAATGTAGAAAACACACACCTGTGACTCATGTTTTCTACATTTCCCTTGTGTTCTCAAAATTTGTTACCCATCGTGTTTTACCACAGTGTAATACACAGCCTAGGCTCCTTTATTTGTTCAATTAACCTGCTAACTAATGTAGACATCCTGCAAAAGAGTAAGCAATATTATCAGGGCTCACAAACAAACACTAAAAATCGCTTTACCCATCACTTACCTGAACAGATAATACAAAATATTTATATTGATTTATTAAAGGAAACCAGATTTTAGATGAGCAAAAATAACTAAAACTGACCCAGCACAGCATCAAATGAGTACTTGGTGATGTCCACAGGCTGGTTAATCCAGTCGTTTTCTTCAACGTCTGTGATGGTGGCTCGCCACCGAGGATCAGGGTGCAACAACCAACAGATAATAAACATGAGGTCTAATAAAAACAACAACAATTTCACTCGACTATGATGTAGCTTAGAGCAGTTTTCAATTTGTAAAACCAAAAACCATTCTCAAGGCTGTTGCCAAACAAATATTTGAAGGAGCCCAGAAGGGCAAAAGCCAAAAAGTTAGGAGCCCAACAGATAATGTTTTGGAAGCTGCTGCAAAAATTTAGGCGCCCAAAGGACTTTCTTGGGTGCCCCAGGCTGCTGGGCTCCTGTTAGGCAGCAGCCTTGATTCTTGACTAGTCAATCACAAAGGACACATGCAAGCGTAAATTTACTTTTTAACATTAAAGTAAAAACAGCTCTATGAAGCTTAATATTATTATGCACAACTATAAATTTGACATTGAAAATAAAGAGCTCAGCCATCAGGAGACATCTAAACAAGACTCTAGAAAAAAATTATTTACAATAATTATTTTGCCTTTGAGCCAGTCAGGCACTTGTTTCTCTTCCACAAGTGTTCATATCAGAGAAGTGTGTGATGCACATGCAGACTACATTTTCTGTAAACAGGCCAACTTGAGTGCTATTCAGGCTAGTTACAATACCCAAGTGATATTTATGGTAACCTGAGCAATGTTAAGGCATAAATGTAGTCTGCAGTCTGTTGATTAATGTCATACACATGGCCAAAGTAGGTCTAGGTTGCATGCTAATAACTATGTCACTGATAGTAAAATGTATAATATGCAAAACTCCATAATTGTTTCACACTGTACTCATTTTGTAATTGGTATAGTGTGATTGTCCAGGTGAGGTTAATTCTGAAAAGAGCTGTTGTTGGTGACTGATGTTTGACAACCTGAGCATCAGGCATCTTCAGTTTGTCGAAACATCAGTTACCAATAACAGTTCTAGACTTCTGTTTCAAAGTCAACTTCATATCAAGATTAAGCGTCATTTATTCTCGACTGTAAGTTTGTGCAGAATTCTTACATCAGTGACCAGTAAGGAAGGTGTGGTTTGGTGTATGCTCAAAAAATTCTTACCATGTGAAACACCAAATGGGGGATGGAGTTCAGCTCTGATGGTCTCCTCAACATCATAAAATGGATTCTCACCGAACACAAGGGTATATAACGTGACACCCATTGACCACAGTTCCAACTGTGGCCCCGCATATCTGCAAAATACAGAAAAAGACGTAATTACGCTGTGCCTTTCAATATAACACACAACCTCTGAAGTTCAAAAGATAACTAATGACTGCATTTTTTGCTTCCATGCATCATAATAAACTATGAATCTGTGATGACAACTAACAAACATTGAAGGAATGACACCATTAATTTACAAAAAAAACGGGATCAAAATGTACCAAACACAACCCATACAAATGACCTTTTGAACCCATTGAAGAAAACTTGCCTTCCCAAGAGGGCCTCTAATGACTGACCGCAGCAGAATGCAAAACTATTGATTGATCAGAGTTTGCAGATTATTGGGAGGCAATGTAAGAAACTAGTGGCTTTGACTCATGATTTAATTGACTAGTTATTTTTATTTTTATTAGTTCCTGGAGGAGAGAAATATGTGAAGAAATGACAGAGAAATCAATGCTAAACTGCTAAACACAAATTTCAGTAATGTTATAAATGCTGTTAAATGTAATTTTACAATATTAGCAACAAAGGGTGGCTGGTACTTTACTCTCCAAGAAGTTGGTTTCTCCTAAGCCGAACATTCAATATAGCAGAAACAAACTTCTCACAGGGTACTTGTACTTCCAGTCAGTGGTATTCCTACATGGTATTGCAGGCTCAGTGCACTTCACCACTGTACAAGCATGTTCCAGCGTGGCAGTAACTCAAACATTAAATCAGTCATACATGTAGGATTGAGCAGTTTCATCTTTGAACTATTTGTCAACGTCTTTTTGCCCCCTTCCCCACCCCATCTCCACTGTTAATTTGGTCAGACAGGTGCCTGGAAGACTGTGTGGGGACTCATGTCTGGATTGTGGGGTTTTCCAGCTGTAGGGGCATTTATACCATGGTCACAGTGGAGACCCCTGCATGTCCCAGGTACCCATCTTCCATACAGCAAGAAACACGTTGTTTAAACTCACTTATTTCCCATCAAGACTTCGGGTGAACAGTACTCCATTGTGCCACAGAATGTGGAAAAACTTTCTCCCTTCCTCCATGTATGCCGCTGATCCAAAGTCAATCAGCTTGATGTGAAATTTGTCATCCAAAATGATATTCTCATCCTGTAATGTCAATCATGCAACATAAGTCAGCAAAATTATCCACAGCACATAACTGCACCAGTTGTCCTGAAGCTGCATAGTTGGCCCCAAGAGACACAATTAACAGAACAAGTGTACTGAATGCATCTGCAGAAGTGCCAATTAATACCCTTGATCGATACCCTTGATCACATCTTGATAGGTCAACACTCTAGGTCGACACTCTATTGACACTTGATCAACAGCTGGTAGATAGTCAGCCAAGTGTCAACCGACTTACATGAATCAATTGATTATTTGGTTGACTCTCAACCGAGATGTTGATGGATTGTCAACTGAGGTGCTAATGGAGTGTTGATCGAGTATTGATGATCAAGGGTATCAATCAATACTCAACCATGGATGCCTTTAGTACATATGATATGATCCCAATTAACTGACCACTGTTGCCATAGTAGCGAGATTCAGGATAGAAAGTATGGATCGGCAGAGGGTTGGGACAATATAGTATCCTAGCAGTTGTGGAAGGTGGACCACTGTAAAGAGGTGTCACCACTGTGAGTAGATTTTCACCAGTGCAACCACTGTTTTATTTGAACCTTGAATGCAAGCTGCTACACACCTATTCTTTTTAAAACTGACAGAATGGCACTGTTCAAAACTCTAACGTGTGACACAGAATGACCTGTTGCTAATAAACTTAAGATGAAACACAGCACCACTCAAAAATTCCCTACGTCAAATGTAATGTCAACAAGATGACAATGATTTATCAGTTTGTCTGTTTCACTCTCACCTTCACATCTCGATGAACAATGCTTCTGCTATGAAGGAAAGATACAGCAGAAACAACCTATGACAGAACAAAAACAATATCAAAATTTTAACCCCTGACCTGACAATCTTTCTTATTGACCCAGCTGAAACTACAATGAGCAACAAAATTGTTGTTCACTTTGCAGTGCAATTCCATTTTCCAGAGTCTTGAAAACGTTTCCTCCACCCCTTTCCCTCTAGGTTTGTTTATTTTTTGTTATTATTTCTTTAACTGCACAGACCACATCACCTTCACAACATTGAATTTGGGGGGTTTTGCTAAAAGCAGGCCCGCGGTCCAGCGGCCCACCACGGCCCAGCGGCCCGGCGGCCCGAAGGCCCAGCGGCCCGCAACCCGCCACGGCCCGGCGGCCCACGGCCTGCGGCCCGCGATGGCCCAGCGGCCTGGAGGCCCGGTGGCCCAGTCCTGATTTTCAACAGTTTTTTTGTCTAGCGGTAAATCCACGCGCATCAACAGATCGGCATCGGGCTTCAGCATGCAAAATGGACGACTGTGAGTTCAGTTCAGTGCCATTTTGATAATCATTTCAGTCCTTTTCGATCCTTTCTTTCGTTGCTTCCTTGCATACGGTCGGCGTGAGGGAAATTTGAATTGACCAATCAGGATTCAGCAGGCGGGAAAAACTTTCCTGTCCTGACGTCAATGTAAGTTTACAGGAAAGGCATTGAAGCCAGCCAAGTTTTGTCGCTGGAGATGGCACTAAATATTAACGAAAAGGGATTTATAATTGTCAAAACCCTATATCAGTTCTTAAAATGTGAAAAATATGAAGAAGTTTGCGTCTTGAAGCTTCTATTTTGGCGCCAAATTTGAGTCGCCGGGGTCCGACATGGCAACTCGCTAGCAGTTCGTCGAGTGTCGCCAGGTATAGTCTCCTTCACAGCCGTTATCAGGGTCGTCACCCAACTCTTCTCCCCTACTAAAAGTTAGTGGGGGAGGACTGAAATGATTATCAAAATGGCACTGAACTGAACTCACCGTCGTCGACCGTCGTCCATTTTGCACACTGAAACCCGATGCAGATCTGTGCATGCGTGTGGATTTACCACTGGACAAAAAAACTGTTGAAAATCAGGACTGGGCCACCGGCCTCCAGGCCGCTGGGCCATCGCGGGCCGCGGGCCGCTGGACCGCGGGCCTGCTTTTAGCAAAACCCGAATTTGGGGGCTAGGGGTATTAGAGAATTAACACAAGATGCAAATGGCAAATGATATAGAACAAGAGGTTACCTAGTAAAAAGCACATTTTTCTAAATGTGTCTCGGCTATTTTTGTCACCCATTTTGTCAAGAGATGTTTAGTAACAACTTAAAACATACATCACAGGTATCAAGTACAAGAGAGAAGGGATATCCATGAGACAAAAAAAATAAGTTCTGTTGACATTTAATGTTTCAAGGGCTGTAATTTGATGTCTGACTTTAACTGGTAAGTCAAGAGATGAAGGGAGACATGGAGACATGCAGTGAAACAAGAGATGACAGAGCAGGGTTGCAGAAACACAGTTCATGAAAGGCAGCTGCCTGTGGCGTTCTTTGGTGGCATTCTTAAAATGTATATGCAAAACACACATGATGAGGATTGATTAATTGATAACAAATTGAAGGGTTGACTGGAACAAAGCCCTAAGTGACTTTTTGAAAATGTTGAGGCAGCCAGGAATGAAATACCTACCAGCACTTGTTACAGTTTACTCTTGTCTTCATTATTGTCCAAAAAGAACTAGCAATAACTACGTGTACTGGTTCTTTTGAAACAATAACTAAAACCAGAGTAAACTGTGAAAACTGCTGGTGGGTTTTTTAATCTTAACTGCATCAAAATTTTGCAAAAGTCACTTATGGCTTTATTCCACTCACCCCTTCAATATATTATTGTACCTCTCACAATGCACGAATGCAGGTGTTCAGGAAAAAAAATGTTGCTTCACCTGTCTAAATAAGTAACTACAGAGAGCTTCATCTGTTGCTGGCTGCCTGTCAATAAATTCAAACAGGTCCATCCCACTTCCATGCTTCTCCATAACCATCTGGAAGAACTCTTCATTTTCAAAAGCCTCTACCATCTACAGTTGTATGACAGAGATAAAGAAGGAATGGATCAAATTGATCTGTTTCTTAAGGAATCAGGGTTGTATATAAGAGCTGGCAACCGGAAAAGTTCTCTGGCTTCTCTGTCAGGTTTCTCCAGCTACTTTCATTACTTCACTAGTCAAGATGTCGAGGAGATGATGTTTATCAGGTCCCATAACCATCTACAGCCCTAGGCTTATGCTGGCCTTTGTTATTCTATGTTACCCTATCTTGCTTTATGGAGTCGTATGTTGCCTTATGTTGCCCTATGTTGCCTTATGTTGCTTTATGTTGCCCTGTGTGACCTTATATTGCCCTATGTTGCTCTATGTTGCCTTATGTTGCCCTATGATGCCTTATGTTGCTCTATGTTGCCTTACGTTGCCCTATGATGCCTTATGTTACCCTATGTTGCCTTATGTTGCTCTATGTTGCCTTATGTTACCCTATGTTGCCTTATGTTGCTCTATGTTGCCTTACGTTGCCCTATGATGCCTTATGTTGCTCTATGTTGCCTTATGTTGCCCTGTGATGCCTTATGTTGCCCTATGTTGCTCTATGTTGCCTTATGTTGCCCTACGTTGCCTTATGTTGCCCTATGTTGCTCTATGTTGCCCTATGTTGCTCTATGTTGCTCTATGTTGCCCTATGTTGCCTTATGTTGCCCTGTGTCGCCTTATGTTGCCCTATTCAAGTTTTTAAAATATGCAAATTAGTCAAGTGATGATGTCATACACTCAACCAATTTTTGATCAAATATGACGAAAAAAGATATCTCAGCCAATTTGCATCAGAAATGTTTGGTTCTTTGCAGTAGGATTCTTCTAAATGTGCTCCACAATTTGCACTTAACAGTTTTGTTATTATAACAACATACTGGGTTCCAGACCTCCCCAATATTAAAGGCATTTCTGGCCACCTTTGGCATTTAATTTTCATATTGTGCCTCATAAACATGATCCAACAAGCATATAAATATGTTAGCTTGAGTTTGCGGCCTTGTTTAACGTTTTTCAAGCTGAAAATCACTACTTACATAAATTATTAAAATCAAGTGGGCGGGGACTGGAAAAGAGTGATTTGCCATGGTAACAAAATGTTTTATGGCCGTAGGTGTGTTTTCTGTAGAACTATTGGCCCGCCATGTTTCAATGGTCTGCGCTGCGAATTGGCTAAGATGTATTTACATACTTGATGTAATATTGGGTTGAGTGTATGACATCATCAGTCATTTGTATATTTTAAAAACTTGAATAGGGCAACATAAGGCGACACAGGGCAACATAAGGCAACATAGGGCAACATAGAGCAACATAGAGCAACATAGGGCAACATAGAGCAACATAGGGCAACATAAGGCAACGTAGGGCAACATAAGGCAACATAGAGCAACATAGGGCAACATAAGGCATCACAGGGCAACATAAGGCAACATAGAGCAACATAAGGCATCATAGGGCAACGTAAGGCAACATAGAGCAACATAAGGCAACATAGGGTAACATAAGGCAACATAGAGCAACATAAGGCAACATAGGGTAACATAAGGCATCATAGGGCAACGTAAGGCAACATAGAGCAACATAAGGCATCATAGGGCAACATAAGGCAACATAGAGCAACATAGGGCAATATAAGGTCACACAGGGCAACATAAAGCAACATAAGGCAACATAGGGCAACATAAGGCAACATACGACTCCATAAAGCAAGATAGGGTAACATAGAATAACAAAGGCCAGCATAAGCCTAGGGCTGTAGATGGTTATGGGACCTGATAAACATCATCTCCTCGACATCTTGACTAGTGAAGTAATGAAAGTAGCTGGAGAAACCTGACAGAGAAGCCAGAGAACTTTTCCGGTTGCCAGCTCTTATATACAACCCTGATTCCTTAAGAAACAGATCAATTTGATCCATTCCTTCTTTATCTCTGTCATACAACTGTAGATGGTAGAGGCTTTTGAAAATGAAGAGTTCTTCCAGATGGTTATGGAGAAGCATGGAAGTGGGATGGACCTGTTTGAATTTATTGACAGGCAGCCAGCAACAGATGAAGCTCTCTGTAGTTACTTATTTAGACAGGTGAAGCAACATTTTTTTTCCTGAACACCTGCATTCGTGCATTGTGAGAGGTACAATAATATATTGAAGGGGTGAGTGGAATAAAGCCATAAGTGACTTTTGCAAAATTTTGATGCAGTTAAGATTAAAAAACCCACCAGCAGTTTTCACAGTTTACTCTGGTTTTAGTTATTGTTTCAAAAGAACCAGTACACGTAGTTATTGCTAGTTCTTTTTGGACAATAATGAAGACAAGAGTAAACTGTAACAAGTGCTGGTAGGTATTTCATTCCTGGCTGCCTCAACATTTTCAAAAAGTCACTTAGGGCTTTGTTCCAGTCAACCCTTCAATTTGTTATCAATTAATCAATCCTCATCATGTGTGTTTGCATATACATTTTAAGAATGCCACCAAAGAACGCCACAGGCAGCTGCCTTTCATGAACTGTGTTTCTGCAACCCTGCTCTGTCATCTCTTGTTTCACTGCATGTCTCCATGTCTCCCTTCATCTCTTGACTTACCAGTTAAAGTCAGACATCAAATTACAGCCCTTGAAACATTAAATGTCAACAGAACTTATTTTTTTTGTCTCATGGATATCCCTTCTCTCTTGTACTTGATACCTGTGATGTATGTTTTAAGTTGTTACTAAACATCTCTTGACAAAATGGGTGACAAAAATAGCCGAGACACATTTAGAAAAATGTGCTTTTTACTAGGTAACCTCTTGTTCTATATCATTTGCCATTTGCATCTTGTGTTAATTCTCTAATACCCCTAGCCCCCAAATTCGGGTTTTGCTAAAAGCAGGCCCGCGGTCCAGCGGCCCGCGGCCCGCGATGGCCCAGCGGCCTGGAGGCCGGTGGCCCAGTCCTGATTTTCAACAGTTTTTTTGTCCAGTGGTAAATCCACACGCATGCACAGATCTGCATCGGGTTTCAGTGTGCAAAATGGACGACGGTCGACGACGGTGAGTTCAGTTCAGTGCCATTTTGATAATCATTTCAGTCCTCCCCCACTAACTTTTAGTAGGGGAGAAGAGTTGGGTGACGACCCTGATAACGGCTGTGAAGGAGACTATACCTGGCGACACTCGACGAACTGCTAGCGAGTTGCCATGTCGGACCCCGGCGACTCAAATTTGGCGCCAAAATAGAAGCTTCAAGACGCAAACTTCTTCATATTTTTTCACATTTTAAGAACTGATATAGGGTTTTGACAATTATAAATCCCTTTTCGTTAATATTTAGTGCCATCTCCAGCGACAAAACTTGGCTGGCTTCAATGCCTTTCCTGTAAACTTACATTGACGTCAGGACAGGAAAGTTTTTCCCGCCTGCTGAATCCTGATTGGTCAATTCAAATTTCCCTCACGCCGACCGTATGCAAGGAAGCAACGAAAGAAAGGATCGAAAAGGACTGAAATGATTATCAAAATGGCACTGAACTGAACTCACAGTCGTCCATTTTGCATGCTGAAGCCCGATGCCGATCTGTTGATGCGCGTGGATTTACCGCTAGACAAAAAAACTGTTGAAAATCAGGACTGGGCCACCGGGCCTCCAGGCCGCTGGGCCATCGCGGGCCGCAGGCCGTGGGCCGCCGGGCCGTGGCGGGTTGCGGGCCGCTGGGCCTTCGGGCCGCCGGGCCGCTGGGCCGTGGTGGGCCGCTGGACCGCGGGCCTGCTTTTAGCAAAACCCCCAAATTCAATGTTGTGAAGGTGATGTGGTCTGTGCAGTTAAAGAAATAATAACAAAAAATAAACAAACCTAGAGGGAAAGGGGTGGAGGAAACGTTTTCAAGACTCTGGAAAATGGAATTGCACTGCAAAGTGAACAACAATTTTGTTGCTCATTGTAGTTTCAGCTGGGTCAATAAGAAAGATTGTCAGGTCAGGGGTTAAAATTTTGATATTGTTTTGTTCTGTCATAGGTTGTTTCTGCTGTATCTTTCCTTCATAGCAGAAGCATTGTTCATCGAGATGTGAAGGTGAGAGTGAAACAGACAAACTGATAAATCATTGTCATCTTGTTGACATTACATTTGACGTAGGGAATTTTTGAGTGGTGCTGTGTTTCATCTTAAGTTTATTAGCAACAGGTCATTCTGTGTCACACGTTAGAGTTTTGAACAGTGCCATTCTGTCAGTTTTAAAAAGAATAGGTGTGTAGCAGCTTGCATTCAAGGTTCAAATAAAACAGTGGTTGCACTGGTGAAAATCTACTCACAGTGGTGACACCTCTTTACAGTGGTCCACCTTCCACAACTGCTAGGATACTATATTGTCCCAACCCTCTGCCGATCCATACTTTCTATCCTGAATCTCGCTACTATGGCAACAGTGGTCAGTTAATTGGGATCATATCATATGTACTAAAGGCATCCATGGTTGAGTATTGATTGATACCCTTGATCATCAATACTCGATCAACACTCCATTAGCACCTCAGTTGACAATCCATCAACATCTCGGTTGAGAGTCAACCAAATAATCAATTGATTCATGTAAGTCGGTTGACACTTGGCTGACTATCTACCAGCTGTTGATCAAGTGTCAATAGAGTGTCGACCTAGAGTGTTGACCTATCAAGATGTGATCAAGGGTATCGATCAAGGGTATTAATTGGCACTTCTGCAGATGCATTCAGTACACTTGTTCTGTTAATTGTGTCTCTTGGGGCCAACTATGCAGCTTCAGGACAACTGGTGCAGTTATGTGCTGTGGATAATTTTGCTGACTTATGTTGCATGATTGACATTACAGGATGAGAATATCATTTTGGATGACAAATTTCACATCAAGCTGATTGACTTTGGATCAGCGGCATACATGGAGGAAGGGAGAAAGTTTTTCCACATTCTGTGGCACAATGGAGTACTGTTCACCCGAAGTCTTGATGGGAAATAAGTGAGTTTAAACAACGTGTTTCTTGCTGTATGGAAGATGGGTACCTGGGACATGCAGGGGTCTCCACTGTGACCATGGTATAAATGCCCCTACAGCTGGAAAACCCCACAATCCAGACATGAGTCCCCACACAGTCTTCCAGGCACCTGTCTGACCAAATTAACAGTGGAGATGGGGTGGGGAAGGGGGCAAAAAGACGTTGACAAATAGTTCAAAGATGAAACTGCTCAATCCTACATGTATGACTGATTTAATGTTTGAGTTACTGCCACGCTGGAACATGCTTGTACAGTGGTGAAGTGCACTGAGCCTGCAATACCATGTAGGAATACCACTGACTGGAAGTACAAGTACCCTGTGAGAAGTTTGTTTCTGCTATATTGAATGTTCGGCTTAGGAGAAACCAACTTCTTGGAGAGTAAAGTACCAGCCACCCTTTGTTGCTAATATTGTAAAATTACATTTAACAGCATTTATAACATTACTGAAATTTGTGTTTAGCAGTTTAGCATTGATTTCTCTGTCATTTCTTCACATATTTCTCTCCTCCAGGAACTAATAAAAATAAAAATAACTAGTCAATTAAATCATGAGTCAAAGCCACTAGTTTCTTACATTGCCTCCCAATAATCTGCAAACTCTGATCAATCAATAGTTTTGCATTCTGCTGCGGTCAGTCATTAGAGGCCCTCTTGGGAAGGCAAGTTTTCTTCAATGGGTTCAAAAGGTCATTTGTATGGGTTGTGTTTGGTACATTTTGATCCCGTTTTTTTTGTAAATTAATGGTGTCATTCCTTCAATGTTTGTTAGTTGTCATCACAGATTCATAGTTTATTATGATGCATGGAAGCAAAAAATGCAGTCATTAGTTATCTTTTGAACTTCAGAGGTTGTGTGTTATATTGAAAGGCACAGCGTAATTACGTCTTTTTCTGTATTTTGCAGATATGCGGGGCCACAGTTGGAACTGTGGTCAATGGGTGTCACGTTATATACCCTTGTGTTCGGTGAGAATCCATTTTATGATGTTGAGGAGACCATCAGAGCTGAACTCCATCCCCCATTTGGTGTTTCACATGGTAAGAATTTTTTGAGCATACACCAAACCACACCTTCCTTACTGGTCACTGATGTAAGAATTCTGCACAAACTTACAGTCGAGAATAAATGACGCTTAATCTTGATATGAAGTTGACTTTGAAACAGAAGTCTAGAACTGTTATTGGTAACTGATGTTTCGACAAACTGAAGATGCCTGATGCTCAGGTTGTCAAACATCAGTCACCAACAACAGCTCTTTTCAGAATTAACCTCACCTGGACAATCACACTATACCAATTACAAAATGAGTACAGTGTGAAACAATTATGGAGTTTTGCATATTATACATTTTACTATCAGTGACATAGTTATTAGCATGCAACCTAGACCTACTTTGGCCATGTGTATGACATTAATCAACAGACTGCAGACTACATTTATGCCTTAACATTGCTCAGGTTACCATAAATATCACTTGGGTATTGTAACTAGCCTGAATAGCACTCAAGTTGGCCTGTTTACAGAAAATGTAGTCTGCATGTGCATCACACACTTCTCTGATATGAACACTTGTGGAAGAGAAACAAGTGCCTGACTGGCTCAAAGGCAAAATAATTATTGTAAATAATTTTTTCTAGAGTCTTGTTTAGATGTCTCCTGATGGCTGAGCTCTTTATTTTCAATGTCAAATTTATAGTTGTGCATAATAATATTAAGCTTCATAGAGCTGTTTTTACTTTAATGTTAAAAAGTAAATTTACGCTTGCATGTGTCCTTTGTGATTGACTAGTCAAGAATCAAGGCTGCTGCCTAACAGGAGCCCAGCAGCCTGGGGCACCCAAGAAAGTCCTTTGGGCGCCTAAATTTTTGCAGCAGCTTCCAAAACATTATCTGTTGGGCTCCTAACTTTTTGGCTTTTGCCCTTCTGGGCTCCTTCAAATATTTGTTTGGCAACAGCCTTGAGAATGGTTTTTGGTTTTACAAATTGAAAACTGCTCTAAGCTACATCATAGTCGAGTGAAATTGTTGTTGTTTTTATTAGACCTCATGTTTATTATCTGTTGGTTGTTGCACCCTGATCCTCGGTGGCGAGCCACCATCACAGACGTTGAAGAAAACGACTGGATTAACCAGCCTGTGGACATCACCAAGTACTCATTTGATGCTGTGCTGGGTCAGTTTTAGTTATTTTTGCTCATCTAAATCTGGTTTCCTTTAATAAATCAATATAAATATTTTGTATTATCTGTTCAGGTAAGTGATGGGTAAAGCGAGTTTTAGTGTTTGTTTGTGAGCCCTGATAATATTGCTTACTCTTTTGCAGGATGTCTACATTAGTTAGCAGGTTAATTGAACAAATAAAGGAGCCTAGGCTGTGTATTACACTGTGGTAAAACACGATGGGTAACAAATTTTGAGAACACAAGGGAAATGTAGAAAACATGAGTCACAGGTGTGTGTTTTCTACATTTCTCAAGTGTTATCAAATGTCCTGAGTGTTTTATTACAGTGTAATACATGTCTTGGGCTTCTTTTGACCAATCAGAGCAATTGCACAAATTCCTATCTATATTATAATATACCGATTACAAGTCTTGGTAGCTTGCAGCTAGCAAAGCTATT
>JAHPZR010038534.1:0-11034 GCA_019787425.1 Platygyra sinensis | reverse complement strand
GAAAAAAATAACAAGTCACGAAGACAGAAATCTGTGATCAGTATTAATTTCCTTTGACATGTTTACTAATTTTATGCAATGTGTAGTTCCAGAAAATATACATACCCCTCCCCCCTGCCTGCCCACCCCTTTGGAAATTCCAGTAAAGCTTCACACATTTCTTTGGGTCTTACAGAACCCACTCCCTCCCCCCCCCCCCCAGGAAAATTCCAATCTCTTCTGTGGGGTAGTATGGATATTTTCTGGACATGCACAATGTCATCAAACAGTGGTTAGTGCCCTTAACACAGAATTATTCTGTTTAATTGTTACTGACTGATTTTGCTATTATTTGGCAACAAGAAGGGGTTTTTAAATTGTTAAATTTATAAGTAATCTTAACCATCAAAAATTTTCAGTCAAATTACATTTCAAAGGTGCTTAAGGTTGTATAGAGACTATAATATTGTACAAAAATAGTGTTTAACATTCTGTTGTACAGTATATTTTTACTTTTTAAAGTTGGTAGGAAATATTTAAGATTTCAGTCAACTGTTACAGAAAAAAGGCTTTTAAAATAATCCTGGTTAAATTTTAAACTTTCAGTTTTCGGTCCATGTACTTCTGACTGGTGTTAAGTTTGGTACTTTTAAGTTTGTAATTCCAATGATGTTGTTCATGGCTCTACTAGTGCAGATGACGTTAATTCTCTTTTATGTTCTGTTGTGATACTGTTTCACTTACAAGGTTTCTGTATTTAATACACTGCTAACTTCTTTACTTAAAATGTTATTTAATTTGATGTAGTAACTAAGTTGCAATGTGAATGGCCCAACAGGTCAATAACTATCAGTGGATTGTTTTACTCATAAAACATATAATTCTTGTCATTTCATAAAAGCAGTAGACTAGTTACTTCTGCTTATTTGTACAGTTATCTTCTTGTGTGCAAGCAGTAATTAATTGAAAAGCTTGGCAAAATTATATGAAACACATCTGCTGTTGCCCAGTAACACTCCCTAGAGTACTAAAATCGAAGCAGGATCAATCCCGTCCATCCCAGTCTGAACTGCAGTAGAGCATTAGCATGGGAGTAAAAGACAATCCCACTTGCGATGGCCCTAAATTGTGGGTTCACACATCCAGCTGGAAACCAGCTCTGGGTATAACACATACCAATCATGTGGAATTAAAGGTGGAATAATTGTGGGGTGTTGCACAAACACACATAAATTATCTTTCATCATAATATTTTTGGAGGTAGTGTTAATCAAGGAGTCCTTAAATGGTCTATTTCCTTTATTTGAAAAGAATCTTTACATGTAATAATAAATGAAGTTTAATTAATTGAAACTCAATTAATTAAATTTGCATTTCAATCCATTCCATTTCAATGAAGTCTTCGGTGGAAAAAGGGCGTTAGGTTTTTTACTCAAAAATGAAATTTATCAAAAACGCTCCAAATTTCGCATGCAGTTTTGTTTAGGTGCGTTAGACAATGTTCTGCATGTTTTTTTGCTGAAGTTTGGGTTACAACAATAACAACTAATTATTAGTTGTTATTGTTGTAACCCAATTTTCCTGTTTAGTTTTTAATATTTTTTATTGCTAACAGTCTTTTTAAAAATATTTTATCAACTGCACATAAGTTTATAGTCAAGCTGTCTTCATATTTAAATTCAGCTGATTTATTTTTGCAGTATAAATGAAGTATTTATTGTTGTCATCATCATCATCATCATCATTAATAATTATGTATGTTACTTAACCATACCCAAGAATGAGTATTTTTTATCATTTTATCACAGCAACCATAGGTTTCTTTTGCTGTACTTTGAGCAACAAATTTGTTTTCCCCGTGGTTTCATAACCGACATACTTAGACAAAAGATTGACAGGTAGCTTGGAATATAAGTTACCAGTTTTGTCCTACACAAAGGCTAAAACCTGGCTTAAGGCTTGCCAAGGCCTGAGGCAACTGACATTTCAGGCAGTACTTCAGAGTTGCTGAATATACAAGACACAACAGTTATTGTGTTCAGTCTATATAATTGTAATATTATAATTATATTAAATAGCTCTACTAATGTATGGTTCTATAAAAATGTGGATAAGGTCAAATGCATTATGTGCAGAAGTTCCTGTGGTCGTGGAATATAACCTAAAAATAAGAGTGAGCTGCACATATGTTATGTATTCTACGTTTAAGCCAAACGAGAAAAGTCGCTAAAAATATTTAAAGCCAACAAGTACCTGTTGAGTACCTTGCAAAGTTGCCTCCATTTGAATGCTAACTTGAGGGGATTAGATTTCTGTTTGAACCACTTTGCATGGCATACTCGAGCAACTTACAAAGTGAATGCGCTCCTTTTTGTCTTTCAAATGGTGAGATCCTACGCTGTAGAGATTATTGCAGACTTAAATTAAGGATGCAATGTGTTTGAAGGAATCTCAACTGGGACTCTTGCTTTATACTGAAAAAAACAACTTTTCCTTCATGGTGTAATGTATTGTGTACTTGTCTAGTAAATTATTTTAGAATCCTGACATCATTCCAACTTAATGTGTTGAACATGGTCACAAAACAGTTTATTGACAAAAATAAAAATAATGCAAAAGAGACTTGTCTATGTGTGGTAGTCTTTGTAGCAGCAAAAAGAACACTTTAACGACAATGCCTACTATTGTTAGTGCACACACGTTCTGCACATGACGCAAGGCATGGTTTAATCACCAGTATGCTAGGGTAGGCATTGATGCAATCAACTACGCTACACTAAATGAAAGAAAAATTTTCCTAGGTGCCAAATGTCAGATTGTGGTAGTAGCTTCCAGCCTCCCCTCCCAGCTGTCTATTACAATCTTTGACTGATCAGTTCTGAACGATTTTGCCTTCTTCATTGAGGAAAAATATCATTGAGATCACTGCAAGTGACCAGAAAATGTTTCTTTATGGTATCCCTTTGCATTAAATCACTGGGCAGGTGTATAATTTCACTTTCTCAGAGATTCTTCAAAATGTAAGTTTTCCCTGATCCAAAATAAAATTTCCTGACTTCCCCGTGACCTTGAAAAAATATTCCTGTTACCATTTTCTGACCTGAGGCAACCCTGCTGATATTGGAAAGTGAAACGGTTTATGTTTATCTATGTACTAAACAATATGTAACAAAACCTATGTATCAGTTGCTTCATACAGGAAGTCTCCCTTAGCTTCACCATAATGAACAACATAAGATGGAAGAATGTGATGAGAGTTAAAAATAACAAGTTCTTTCCCATCAGGGGAGGTGTGAGAGTCATGCCCCATCTCCAGGGGCTCTCCGTGGATCAAATTGGTGCATCTGTAAACCTTTCCTGGCAGCACCTGGCACAGAAGGAGCTTTGATGCACCTCGGATGTAGGTCATGGAATACGACGGGTATTCACTGAAGTACACCCCCCTGCCGTAATATCCTAGGGATGGAATATTACAAAAATCTAATAAGTCAATAATTTAAAACAACCTGAATCAACAATGATGTGTCTCAAGTTTTAGGTATTTTACGAAATTGCATTTCAGAGCCACCATAAATTTTAAGGCGGCTCTGAACCCCATGTAACCTATTTATTATGATCGTTTTTATTATCCTTGTATCTCATTGTGTGTGGCAAAAATAAATAAAATAAATGTACAGAGTTTTTTAAACTTTCCCAAAAGTTGCGTCGTATCATGCCAATCGAAAGTTGATAATAGAAAAAATTTCACCGTGCGGTTTTTGAATTATAAGCCCCAAAGCTGCAATTAAGGGTGTTTTTAGGAGGTTATACTGTTGCTATGGTAACCTATTAGATCACAAAAATGATAACGTGTTCACCAATGATTGAGCAGTGATTTGATACCATGATTCTAACATCAAGTGAGAAAGAGTGGTTAACGTGACCCATCCAACTATAAGTGCTGGAAAATGTTTTGAGCCACCTTGAAACCAAACTTCGAGATATCTTTTCATCTTCTCTGACTCTTCAGTAAGAAACTTATCCTACCTGTATCTGTGGCGTGTTCAAAATTCTCTTCACCAGGAACTCTAAACCCTGTGTTACAAATAGAATGAATGTTGTTCTCTTTTGTTCCATGGAATGCCAGTACCGGATATGACATCTTTTCTCCTCGCACTTTCTTAAGCTTCTGTCGTGCTTTCTGGAATCTTCTCATCAAAACTGGATTAACAACATATTCCACCTTGGTTATGCGATACTTATCAGTTGTATCAACAAGCCTGTAGAACTGGGACTCTTCAAAATCAAAAGAAAGTTGAATGATAAAAGCTTTAAACAGAGAATCCAAACTGTTTTCATGGAGTATAAAGCGATGCTGTACATCCCTTACAAGAAAGAGATCATCTTGTCCCACACATTTTTGATTTGCACGTCAATAGTAAAATAATTATATTGATTTAGTTTTTCTCCACTTCCAAATGTGCATTTTTGTAACCTTCCGTAAAGTGAGGGTGGATCTTATTATGAAGTGCAAATGAAAGAGGAAGGAGGCAAAGTTGAAATGAGCCCTTTCTTGTTCAGTCAATCAATGAATCAATCAGTTGATCATACTCTAACAACAGTCTTGATCCAAGAATTACAAATCTAAAAATTATTTCATGAGTGTTTTTACCCGAAAAATCACAATTTCCATTGCTGGGGGGGTGGGGAACTGCAGCCCCTCTCACCCCCCAACTCGTGTGCCTATGGGTGAGGGGTACGAGGGAAATATTGCCAGCCCTTTTTAGCAATATGTTCTACATACATGTACCCCTCCCGTAATTCAGGAACTCATTGACTGAATTATAGCAGGGACTTATTGCACACACTACTAGTGACCTCCAGAAAGAAGATACACCACCCCTCCCCCCCTTCCCCCCCCCCCCCCCCATTAGAGGATGCCACCAAAAAGGAGCAATGCATTGGGCTCAGTTTGCCAAACAGATACTACATTTTTGACATCCCATATGCTACAGTAGAAGAAAAAATTATGGAAAAAAGACCGTAATAGAGGTTTCACACTTAAAATATTTACCTGCAAGGCGAAAATGCATCTGGGCTGCTGACCCTTCTTTAAATTCTCTCTCAGCAAAAAGAGGGAAATACCACAAGTCGTCCTTATCCAAAGCTTCTTTTTCTCCATCAACCATCAGCTGACCTCTTTCCAACTGTGAGTGAACTCGTCTGAGTTCTTTGTTCTTTTCTTCAATGATGCCTAAAGTTTTATCAAGTTCTTTCTTTAAAAGATCTTTCATCTCAAAGGCCCTTCTGATGAGCTCCCGACGCTCAGTTTCCGACAGAAGAGAATAGCACTTCACGATGCTGGGGCCACGGCTCAGGACTGTGTCATCTCGTGACAGTCTGCAAGACAGGTTTTTTACGATAACTGCAGAAATTCACGCACGCTCATTGGCTAATTTTTATCGTCCATATGCGGACAGACACATGAATTTAAAATTCATGTGACGCGTCAGCGAGTGGGAGCCGGCAATTCGACAATTTGTTATCGTAAAAAAACAAATTGATGTCAGTTTTTAATGCGTCTGTCCTGTTATTGATAATGAATTTCGTCATAACATTGTCAAAGTAGTCTGCGGATCCACTTGGCTATCGCCTCGTGGATCCACAGCTACTTTGACAATGTGATGACGAAATTCATGATCAAAAACAGGACAGACGCATAAAAAACTGACGTCAATTTGTTAAATTGAATTCACTCTCAGTATCTATCAAGCAGACGGGTTGTGAGAAGTTAGGATCTAATAATTTAAGAAAATTACCCTAAGGGATGATAAATGCATGAAAAGCTAAAGGAATAATTGCAATGGAATTATGATCAAAATTTAAATGTTAGCAGTTCCACGTAGGGAGAGAAGGTTGTTGCCCGGGGGGGGGTACTCCCTTATATGAGCTTAATGGGGACGTGCGGCCAGTCAGGGTATGTTTTTCGGGATTTTTGTCTTAAACAGGGTATCGAATTTGTCATTTTTTGTCTTAATCAGGGTATCGATTCATCAGTTTTTGTCTTAAATGGGATATCTTTTCTTGGACGATAAATGGCAAAATTTTTACAAGCTCTTTTAAATTATTATTGTCTTTTGTTGACTTTGGCATTGATACCAGGTACATTAATTTCCACTGATTACACAACAACAAAGCCACACAATTTGTAACCGCAATTTTTAATCCATGTCTTAAACAGGGTATCAAAAATCGGAGTTTTGTCTTAAACAGGGTAGGAAAATCAGCGATATTTGTCTTAAACAGGGTCAGGGTATGAGGGGCCGGGCCGCACCTCCCCACCCAGGAATATATCAAGTACCCACCCCCCCCCCCCGGGGGGTTGTTGAAAGAACACTCTTGGCGCCGATCACGCACGTCACTCATCAGTTGTCAGACGTCCCGTCAAGATCTGTACACTATTGTGATGCAAAGTTATATTACAACAGATGCATCTTTTCATCACTGATGTTTATTTTCAAAAGCGGCGAAAAACAGTCAAAAGGCTTTTTTCTCAAAAAGATCGCTTCAAATTTAAAAATACTACCGTCAATATACGTCTCTTTATAAAAATGTGTTTTTTGCGTGAAAAAATTAAATCGCGTGTGCACACAGCTATCGTGTAGCACTGTGAAAATCACATTGCGAATTTTCCGCTCTATTTAACACAGAAGCATGCTTCTTTTCTATTTAATGTGCCCGTTGATCAAAACAGGAGTACTTACTGAGATCCCCAAGCTATCGCTGCTAAATCGTTCTTCGTGCGTTTTTGCTGTGACGGAACCTTCGCCATCTTCCGATTCGCTGTCACAGTAGTCATCGAAAACAGGTTGTGTGCTTTCCTCGTCAACGTACGGTAAATCTACAACTTCGCATTCATTTCTTCACAGCTCTCTCCCTTTTCGCTGCTATCCTCTGTATCCTCATCTCCATCACTCTTTGCTGTCGGGTGCCAGAATTCTGCAAAGTGAATCAAATCTATCTGAGTGCATTCTTCACCATGTTTACACACCGGAAGTTGCTCATTTCCCGCGTGGAGCGCGGGTTCTGTTTCCATGTTGTGCTTGTCGCTGCATTTTTCCCCATTGTGCGGAGATTCCCTAGAAATTGCAGATTTTTCATCGGAAGTGCCATTTTCTTTAGGATCGTCGTCCGTTTTAAAGCGTTTTAGTGCTGGTTCCATTCTAAAGCCAATCTTCAGTCGAACAACAACATCTGGGGTGCACAGCGCATTAGGACTAAGCACTATTTTTTGATTCCAGGTTTCCGACTGATCACGGACAACATATCGCCAACAAGTTGAAGCGTTGAGCGCGAAAGTTAAATGTTGAGTCTTACGGTTTTACAATGTCGTTTCCGACCCCTTCGTTTTCTCACCTAAAACCAAGAAGATTATCAAAATGTTTATGAGCCGGCCGAGGATACATTTCTCATGATGGATGCTTTAGAGAAAGATGCAGGGTCTTTGAAAGAAAGAAGGTAAGTTTACGGCGCAAGCGTTTGTATTAACGTGCTGTTCTGCGTGTAAATAAATCTTAACTCGATTTTATCTACACATTATAGCAGAACAGAATGCAGTTTTAACCTTTTGATCCGTTTTGTATGCAGGTCGCTTTTGTGCCTGGAAGTGGCAGTGGATCTGGTGTTCTGATAGCATTTTTGGCTTCCATTTTGGGACCATTTTGTCACTACATGTGAGTCAATTTAATGTGTCCACTTCCATGGTTTGCTAGTTAAGCCTGTTCTCAATCTCTTCATCTTTATAGTCATACGTAAAGTAGTGACACATTCATTCGATGTAAATGCCCTTTCTAATAGAAATGCATATTGGCAAGAGGGAGAAATTTCAGTTTTCTTTGTGATAACCGAAAAGGACTAGGTACGAATCTGTAACTTATGGGATAAACAACTATTAATTCACACAGTCAAAAAGAGCACACCAAGATCCACAAAATCCCTAACCTGCGATCAGATGTCCTTTTTTTTGCGGTGGGAAGGAACGCCTGATACCATTACTTGACTATTCACGAGTCTGCCGCACTCTAATTAAAATATCTGTCAGCGAGAATGTTGGCGATGCCATCAGATAATGAATCAATTGGAATTACCGGAAGTCGCTTCGTGGGCGGGAATTACACAAGGCACCAACAGCGTGATTTTACATACAATACTTACAGTACGGCCGAGTAAAATAGGGTTAATTTTGTAAAACGCATCCTTTGGTTAAAGGTACCGTTCCTTTTTTGTAAGCCAACAAAAAGCAACCGTGGTTTTTGAATTTTGATGTGGCATTGGCTGTACTGCCCATATGAAACAGCACTTTTGGAATTAATTGATATATAGTGCTCTTGCTGAATTCCGTCAGTAGCACGGCCAAACAACAAAACTCTCAAGAGAAGCATTTAAAGCTGACAAAAACTTGCTCTCTTCGCTCGCCTCATCAGTCGCCATCAGCTCGTGACATTTCTTTGACCGGAAATCACACTGCCACACAGGTAACCAATCATGGCTTAGTTCTATAATTACCTTTTGTTTCTTGACCAATCAGAGAAAAGTCCAGATTCTGGACTAGCAACAGACAAATAGTCAAGTAATTGTATCAGGCGTACCTTCCCGCCGCGAAAAAGAAAGGACCCCTGATTGCAGGTTACAAAATCCCCAAGTTTGGTGTTAATCAGGCTAGTTTTGACTGAGACACAGCAATTTGATTTAAATCATATGTATGATTTAAAAACATCAACATTGACAAAGAAATGTATGGCCATCCGGACACTGTGTTTGGACAGTGTCCGGATGGCCATACATTTCTTTGTAAATTTTGACATTTACAAATGGCTCTATCTTGCGTACTATTATGTCTATTTACACCAAACCTGGGGATTTTGTAAAGCTTGGTCTACACTTTATGACTATGTGAATCAATAGTTGCTAATCCCATAATTTACAGACTTGTACCTAGTCCTTCACAGTTTGAAATTAGGCAATGGCCAACACATTGGCGGTGTGGGAGAACATACAGGTATTCACAATATGTTGTATGAGGACTGATCTTGTCACAAACACGATTTTGGCAATTTTCCATTTCATGGATCAGAGCTTGGAAATACACACTGCATGTGCAGATTATACCTCAATTGCGATTCTCAGAATATATTTGCAGCATTTTTTAAATTTACAAGATTAGTTATTTCTATAAATACAAAAGTGAAGGGGGGAGTATTGAAGTTACTGTTTTTTACTGTTTTAAATTTCCCAGAGCTACAGATATAAACCCTATTGCTGCCCAGTGCACGTCACAAACAGCAAAGGAAAATGGAGTGAATGTTTGCTGTGTTGTGACAGACCTGGTGAGTTGCAATTTATCAAATATTATCCTGATGGAATTGTATAGCAAATAGCTCTTGACAAGGTGTATTATAAGACAAATTTCCAACATATGTTTAGAGCAAGCAAGTTATGCAAATGTCAAAATGTCTTTGTAGATAATTTGCTGGTCTCTGGAGGCATTTTATTTTGGGTCTAAAAGGTCAGTATAGAAAATACCTTCAGAGCTTTCCTTATACCTGTGGGAAGCGTGGTGGCCTCATGGTTAGTGCGCTCGTCTCTGGATCAAGTGGTCTGGGTTTGAGCCCTGGCCGGGGACATTGTGTTGTGTTCAAGTCCAGACACTTTACTAGTCTCACAGTGCCTCTCTCCACCCAGGTGTATAAATGGGTACAGGTGAATTTAATATGGGGGAGTAGCTCTGCGATGGACTGGCATCCCATCCAGGGGGGAGTAGAAATACATGTACTCCTAGTTCCTTCATGCTAAGGAAACCGAGATAAGCTCCGGCCTGATGGGCCACTTGGCTCATAAACAGACTTTACCTTTGCCTTTTGTTACACCTAATGATGATACTGGAAATTAAATCATGACAATTTTCCTCCCAGGTTGAGTGCATTGTGCCCCATATTTTTGGAAAAGTTGATGTTTGATTTTCAACCCACCATATGTTGTCACTGAGTCTGAAGAGGTAAGAAAATGAGATCTCCCTAATGTACTTTGATCTTTTCTTGGGTTGTTCAATTAAAACATGCACAATTACTATGCAGGGTTCCAGATACGTTTTCAAGGCGGGGGGTCAATAATGATTCCAACGAGTCAATTCTCACTATTTCCACCAAATCATTATAATAATTAATTTTCTATCAGTTTGCCGGGTCATGTAGGTGACCTTGTCGGGTTTTTTGACCTGAGACCCCTCGCTTATCTGGAACACTGACTATGTTTCAGTATTTTCTGGTTTGTAAGGTTGGCAGTCACAACATTGAAGCGTCTTGGGCGGGAGGAAAACAAGGAAGAGAGGTAATGGTCAATTTAAACAATAAATGATTATTGTTGTATACCCTTGGTGGTTGTTTCTAAAACATGCTTCAAAATTTGTCCTGAGTTGTCTAAAATTTGGAATTGATTATATTTGCACTTTCTTCCATTTTGATGACTTTGTGACAAGTTATCCCTGGCCAGTGGTAATAATTTTATGCATGCTTGTCATGCGGAAGAAAAAAACTGGGAAATATGTAACAACTCCCTAGTAGTGATCAAACCTGTGATCTCCCAAACACTGGGAAGCTGAGTACTCTATCCATCTAGCTGCAGAGAGACTCTTGTTAGCAAGGCTATCTACTTTGTTCGTATTGACAGACTCCTTGCATTCAGAAAAAAAAAACTTGTCAAGGTCAGGGAAAAGTCACAGGGAATTTGTTTGGAGTCAGGCAAAGTTAAGATCTTGAAAAAAGTCAGGGAAAATTGAAATAATCTAAAGTGGCTGATTAAATGCCATTGATGGGTGAAAGGAACATTTGTGGTTGCTGTGATTTCAGTGATGGTTTTTTCAAAGAAGTCAAGGAAAATGTCTTCAAAACTTATCGCTTTTTATGAATGGGTGGAAAAGACCACTGTTGGGAGAGACAAGAAGCCACTGAAATATCTGGCACTTTGTATTTGTTTGGTCAGGTATAACTTTTATTTTTATCAGGAAAAAAGGCAAGGAAT
>JAHPZR010038533.1:0-11312 GCA_019787425.1 Platygyra sinensis | reverse complement strand
GTTTGTGACTTTGTGTGTTTCTTCAGGCTGTTTCACCCCTCCTTGGTCTTAGTTGCAGTTTCAAAATATGGAGCATGTGATGAAAAATTGATCAAAATCTCCTTGTAGCATACTCTTTCCTGCCAATTCTTGTCAGAGATGATGTTTAGTTGTACTAATTTTTGGTAGTTGCAGCCATCTCCATTTATATTACAGGTCAAATTCATGCGCCAAAGAATGTGAAACTGTAGAATTGCCAAACCGTATTATTTATTTATTAAAACCAATGGTTCCTGACCGAAAAAAATAACAAGTCACGAAGACAGAAATCTGTGATCAGTATTAATTTCCTTTGACATGTTTACTAATTTTATGCAATGTGTAGTTCCAGAAAATATACATACCCCTCCCCCCTGCCTGCCCACCCCTTTGGAAATTCCAGTAAAGCTTCACACATTTCTTTGGGTCTTACAGAACCCACTCCCTCCCCCCCCCCCCCAGGAAAATTCCAATCTCTTCTGTGGGGTAGTATGGATATTTTCTGGACATGCACAATGTCATCAAACAGTGGTTAGTGCCCTTAACACAGAATTATTCTGTTTAATTGTTACTGACTGATTTTGCTATTATTTGGCAACAAGAAGGGGTTTTTAAATTGTTAAATTTATAAGTAATCTTAACCATCAAAAATTTTCAGTCAAATTACATTTCAAAGGTGCTTAAGGTTGTATAGAGACTATAATATTGTACAAAAATAGTGTTTAACATTCTGTTGTACAGTATATTTTTACTTTTTAAAGTTGGTAGGAAATATTTAAGATTTCAGTCAACTGTTACAGAAAAAAGGCTTTTAAAATAATCCTGGTTAAATTTTAAACTTTCAGTTTTCGGTCCATGTACTTCTGACTGGTGTTAAGTTTGGTACTTTTAAGTTTGTAATTCCAATGATGTTGTTCATGGCTCTACTAGTGCAGATGACGTTAATTCTCTTTTATGTTCTGTTGTGATACTGTTTCACTTACAAGGTTTCTGTATTTAATACACTGCTAACTTCTTTACTTAAAATGTTATTTAATTTGATGTAGTAACTAAGTTGCAATGTGAATGGCCCAACAGGTCAATAACTATCAGTGGATTGTTTTACTCATAAAACATATAATTCTTGTCATTTCATAAAAGCAGTAGACTAGTTACTTCTGCTTATTTGTACAGTTATCTTCTTGTGTGCAAGCAGTAATTAATTGAAAAGCTTGGCAAAATTATATGAAACACATCTGCTGTTGCCCAGTAACACTCCCTAGAGTACTAAAATCGAAGCAGGATCAATCCCGTCCATCCCAGTCTGAACTGCAGTAGAGCATTAGCATGGGAGTAAAAGACAATCCCACTTGCGATGGCCCTAAATTGTGGGTTCACACATCCAGCTGGAAACCAGCTCTGGGTATAACACATACCAATCATGTGGAATTAAAGGTGGAATAATTGTGGGGTGTTGCACAAACACACATAAATTATCTTTCATCATAATATTTTTGGAGGTAGTGTTAATCAAGGAGTCCTTAAATGGTCTATTTCCTTTATTTGAAAAGAATCTTTACATGTAATAATAAATGAAGTTTAATTAATTGAAACTCAATTAATTAAATTTGCATTTCAATCCATTCCATTTCAATGAAGTCTTCGGTGGAAAAAGGGCGTTAGGTTTTTTACTCAAAAATGAAATTTATCAAAAACGCTCCAAATTTCGCATGCAGTTTTGTTTAGGTGCGTTAGACAATGTTCTGCATGTTTTTTTGCTGAAGTTTGGGTTACAACAATAACAACTAATTATTAGTTGTTATTGTTGTAACCCAATTTTCCTGTTTAGTTTTTAATATTTTTTATTGCTAACAGTCTTTTTAAAAATATTTTATCAACTGCACATAAGTTTATAGTCAAGCTGTCTTCATATTTAAATTCAGCTGATTTATTTTTGCAGTATAAATGAAGTATTTATTGTTGTCATCATCATCATCATCATCATTAATAATTATGTATGTTACTTAACCATACCCAAGAATGAGTATTTTTTATCATTTTATCACAGCAACCATAGGTTTCTTTTGCTGTACTTTGAGCAACAAATTTGTTTTCCCCGTGGTTTCATAACCGACATACTTAGACAAAAGATTGACAGGTAGCTTGGAATATAAGTTACCAGTTTTGTCCTACACAAAGGCTAAAACCTGGCTTAAGGCTTGCCAAGGCCTGAGGCAACTGACATTTCAGGCAGTACTTCAGAGTTGCTGAATATACAAGACACAACAGTTATTGTGTTCAGTCTATATAATTGTAATATTATAATTATATTAAATAGCTCTACTAATGTATGGTTCTATAAAAATGTGGATAAGGTCAAATGCATTATGTGCAGAAGTTCCTGTGGTCGTGGAATATAACCTAAAAATAAGAGTGAGCTGCACATATGTTATGTATTCTACGTTTAAGCCAAACGAGAAAAGTCGCTAAAAATATTTAAAGCCAACAAGTACCTGTTGAGTACCTTGCAAAGTTGCCTCCATTTGAATGCTAACTTGAGGGGATTAGATTTCTGTTTGAACCACTTTGCATGGCATACTCGAGCAACTTACAAAGTGAATGCGCTCCTTTTTGTCTTTCAAATGGTGAGATCCTACGCTGTAGAGATTATTGCAGACTTAAATTAAGGATGCAATGTGTTTGAAGGAATCTCAACTGGGACTCTTGCTTTATACTGAAAAAAACAACTTTTCCTTCATGGTGTAATGTATTGTGTACTTGTCTAGTAAATTATTTTAGAATCCTGACATCATTCCAACTTAATGTGTTGAACATGGTCACAAAACAGTTTATTGACAAAAATAAAAATAATGCAAAAGAGACTTGTCTATGTGTGGTAGTCTTTGTAGCAGCAAAAAGAACACTTTAACGACAATGCCTACTATTGTTAGTGCACACACGTTCTGCACATGACGCAAGGCATGGTTTAATCACCAGTATGCTAGGGTAGGCATTGATGCAATCAACTACGCTACACTAAATGAAAGAAAAATTTTCCTAGGTGCCAAATGTCAGATTGTGGTAGTAGCTTCCAGCCTCCCCTCCCAGCTGTCTATTACAATCTTTGACTGATCAGTTCTGAACGATTTTGCCTTCTTCATTGAGGAAAAATATCATTGAGATCACTGCAAGTGACCAGAAAATGTTTCTTTATGGTATCCCTTTGCATTAAATCACTGGGCAGGTGTATAATTTCACTTTCTCAGAGATTCTTCAAAATGTAAGTTTTCCCTGATCCAAAATAAAATTTCCTGACTTCCCCGTGACCTTGAAAAAATATTCCTGTTACCATTTTCTGACCTGAGGCAACCCTGCTGATATTGGAAAGTGAAACGGTTTATGTTTATCTATGTACTAAACAATATGTAACAAAACCTATGTATCAGTTGCTTCATACAGGAAGTCTCCCTTAGCTTCACCATAATGAACAACATAAGATGGAAGAATGTGATGAGAGTTAAAAATAACAAGTTCTTTCCCATCAGGGGAGGTGTGAGAGTCATGCCCCATCTCCAGGGGCTCTCCGTGGATCAAATTGGTGCATCTGTAAACCTTTCCTGGCAGCACCTGGCACAGAAGGAGCTTTGATGCACCTCGGATGTAGGTCATGGAATACGACGGGTATTCACTGAAGTACACCCCCCTGCCGTAATATCCTAGGGATGGAATATTACAAAAATCTAATAAGTCAATAATTTAAAACAACCTGAATCAACAATGATGTGTCTCAAGTTTTAGGTATTTTACGAAATTGCATTTCAGAGCCACCATAAATTTTAAGGCGGCTCTGAACCCCATGTAACCTATTTATTATGATCGTTTTTATTATCCTTGTATCTCATTGTGTGTGGCAAAAATAAATAAAATAAATGTACAGAGTTTTTTAAACTTTCCCAAAAGTTGCGTCGTATCATGCCAATCGAAAGTTGATAATAGAAAAAATTTCACCGTGCGGTTTTTGAATTATAAGCCCCAAAGCTGCAATTAAGGGTGTTTTTAGGAGGTTATACTGTTGCTATGGTAACCTATTAGATCACAAAAATGATAACGTGTTCACCAATGATTGAGCAGTGATTTGATACCATGATTCTAACATCAAGTGAGAAAGAGTGGTTAACGTGACCCATCCAACTATAAGTGCTGGAAAATGTTTTGAGCCACCTTGAAACCAAACTTCGAGATATCTTTTCATCTTCTCTGACTCTTCAGTAAGAAACTTATCCTACCTGTATCTGTGGCGTGTTCAAAATTCTCTTCACCAGGAACTCTAAACCCTGTGTTACAAATAGAATGAATGTTGTTCTCTTTTGTTCCATGGAATGCCAGTACCGGATATGACATCTTTTCTCCTCGCACTTTCTTAAGCTTCTGTCGTGCTTTCTGGAATCTTCTCATCAAAACTGGATTAACAACATATTCCACCTTGGTTATGCGATACTTATCAGTTGTATCAACAAGCCTGTAGAACTGGGACTCTTCAAAATCAAAAGAAAGTTGAATGATAAAAGCTTTAAACAGAGAATCCAAACTGTTTTCATGGAGTATAAAGCGATGCTGTACATCCCTTACAAGAAAGAGATCATCTTGTCCCACACATTTTTGATTTGCACGTCAATAGTAAAATAATTATATTGATTTAGTTTTTCTCCACTTCCAAATGTGCATTTTTGTAACCTTCCGTAAAGTGAGGGTGGATCTTATTATGAAGTGCAAATGAAAGAGGAAGGAGGCAAAGTTGAAATGAGCCCTTTCTTGTTCAGTCAATCAATGAATCAATCAGTTGATCATACTCTAACAACAGTCTTGATCCAAGAATTACAAATCTAAAAATTATTTCATGAGTGTTTTTACCCGAAAAATCACAATTTCCATTGCTGGGGGGGTGGGGAACTGCAGCCCCTCTCACCCCCCAACTCGTGTGCCTATGGGTGAGGGGTACGAGGGAAATATTGCCAGCCCTTTTTAGCAATATGTTCTACATACATGTACCCCTCCCGTAATTCAGGAACTCATTGACTGAATTATAGCAGGGACTTATTGCACACACTACTAGTGACCTCCAGAAAGAAGATACACCACCCCTCCCCCCCTTCCCCCCCCCCCCCCCCATTAGAGGATGCCACCAAAAAGGAGCAATGCATTGGGCTCAGTTTGCCAAACAGATACTACATTTTTGACATCCCATATGCTACAGTAGAAGAAAAAATTATGGAAAAAAGACCGTAATAGAGGTTTCACACTTAAAATATTTACCTGCAAGGCGAAAATGCATCTGGGCTGCTGACCCTTCTTTAAATTCTCTCTCAGCAAAAAGAGGGAAATACCACAAGTCGTCCTTATCCAAAGCTTCTTTTTCTCCATCAACCATCAGCTGACCTCTTTCCAACTGTGAGTGAACTCGTCTGAGTTCTTTGTTCTTTTCTTCAATGATGCCTAAAGTTTTATCAAGTTCTTTCTTTAAAAGATCTTTCATCTCAAAGGCCCTTCTGATGAGCTCCCGACGCTCAGTTTCCGACAGAAGAGAATAGCACTTCACGATGCTGGGGCCACGGCTCAGGACTGTGTCATCTCGTGACAGTCTGCAAGACAGGTTTTTTACGATAACTGCAGAAATTCACGCACGCTCATTGGCTAATTTTTATCGTCCATATGCGGACAGACACATGAATTTAAAATTCATGTGACGCGTCAGCGAGTGGGAGCCGGCAATTCGACAATTTGTTATCGTAAAAAAACAAATTGATGTCAGTTTTTAATGCGTCTGTCCTGTTATTGATAATGAATTTCGTCATAACATTGTCAAAGTAGTCTGCGGATCCACTTGGCTATCGCCTCGTGGATCCACAGCTACTTTGACAATGTGATGACGAAATTCATGATCAAAAACAGGACAGACGCATAAAAAACTGACGTCAATTTGTTAAATTGAATTCACTCTCAGTATCTATCAAGCAGACGGGTTGTGAGAAGTTAGGATCTAATAATTTAAGAAAATTACCCTAAGGGATGATAAATGCATGAAAAGCTAAAGGAATAATTGCAATGGAATTATGATCAAAATTTAAATGTTAGCAGTTCCACGTAGGGAGAGAAGGTTGTTGCCCGGGGGGGGGTACTCCCTTATATGAGCTTAATGGGGACGTGCGGCCAGTCAGGGTATGTTTTTCGGGATTTTTGTCTTAAACAGGGTATCGAATTTGTCATTTTTTGTCTTAATCAGGGTATCGATTCATCAGTTTTTGTCTTAAATGGGATATCTTTTCTTGGACGATAAATGGCAAAATTTTTACAAGCTCTTTTAAATTATTATTGTCTTTTGTTGACTTTGGCATTGATACCAGGTACATTAATTTCCACTGATTACACAACAACAAAGCCACACAATTTGTAACCGCAATTTTTAATCCATGTCTTAAACAGGGTATCAAAAATCGGAGTTTTGTCTTAAACAGGGTAGGAAAATCAGCGATATTTGTCTTAAACAGGGTCAGGGTATGAGGGGCCGGGCCGCACCTCCCCACCCAGGAATATATCAAGTACCCACCCCCCCCCCCCGGGGGGTTGTTGAAAGAACACTCTTGGCGCCGATCACGCACGTCACTCATCAGTTGTCAGACGTCCCGTCAAGATCTGTACACTATTGTGATGCAAAGTTATATTACAACAGATGCATCTTTTCATCACTGATGTTTATTTTCAAAAGCGGCGAAAAACAGTCAAAAGGCTTTTTTCTCAAAAAGATCGCTTCAAATTTAAAAATACTACCGTCAATATACGTCTCTTTATAAAAATGTGTTTTTTGCGTGAAAAAATTAAATCGCGTGTGCACACAGCTATCGTGTAGCACTGTGAAAATCACATTGCGAATTTTCCGCTCTATTTAACACAGAAGCATGCTTCTTTTCTATTTAATGTGCCCGTTGATCAAAACAGGAGTACTTACTGAGATCCCAAGCTATCGCTGCTAAATCGTTCTTCGTGCGTTTTTGCTGTGACGGAACCTTCGCCATCTTCCGATTCGCTGTCACAGTAGTCATCGAAAACAGGTTGTGTGCTTTCCTCGTCAACGTACGGTAAATCTACAACTTCGCATTCATTTCTTCACAGCTCTCTCCCTTTTCGCTGCTATCCTCTGTATCCTCATCTCCATCACTCTTTGCTGTCGGGTGCCAGAATTCTGCAAAGTGAATCAAATCTATCTGAGTGCATTCTTCACCATGTTTACACACCGGAAGTTGCTCATTTCCCGCGTGGAGCGCGGGTTCTGTTTCCATGTTGTGCTTGTCGCTGCATTTTTCCCCATTGTGCGGAGATTCCCTAGAAATTGCAGATTTTTCATCGGAAGTGCCATTTTCTTTAGGATCGTCGTCCGTTTTAAAGCGTTTTAGTGCTGGTTCCATTCTAAAGCCAATCTTCAGTCGAACAACAACATCTGGGGTGCACAGCGCATTAGGACTAAGCACTATTTTTTGATTCCAGGTTTCCGACTGATCACGGACAACATATCGCCAACAAGTTGAAGCGTTGAGCGCGAAAGTTAAATGTTGAGTCTTACGGTTTTACAATGTCGTTTCCGACCCCTTCGTTTTCTCACCTAAAACCAAGAAGATTATCAAAATGTTTATGAGCCGGCCGAGGATACATTTCTCATGATGGATGCTTTAGAGAAAGATGCAGGGTCTTTGAAAGAAAGAAGGTAAGTTTACGGCGCAAGCGTTTGTATTAACGTGCTGTTCTGCGTGTAAATAAATCTTAACTCGATTTTATCTACACATTATAGCAGAACAGAATGCAGTTTTAACCTTTTGATCCGTTTTGTATGCAGGTCGCTTTTGTGCCTGGAAGTGGGCAGTGGATCTGGTGTTCTGATAGCATTTTTGGCTTCCATTTTGGGACCATTTTGTCACTACATGTGAGTCAATTTAATGTGTCCACTTCCATGGTTTGCTAGTTAAGCCTGTTCTCAATCTCTTCATCTTTATAGTCATACGTAAAGTAGTGACACATTCATTCGATGTAAATGCCCTTTCTAATAGAAATGCATATTGGCAAGAGGGAGAAATTTCAGTTTTCTTTGTGATAACCGAAAAGGACTAGGTACGAATCTGTAACTTATGGGATAAACAACTATTAATTCACACAGTCAAAAAGAGCACACCAAGATCCACAAAATCCCTAACCTGCGATCAGATGTCCTTTTTTTTGCGGTGGGAAGGAACGCCTGATACCATTACTTGACTATTCACGAGTCTGCCGCACTCTAATTAAAATATCTGTCAGCGAGAATGTTGGCGATGCCATCAGATAATGAATCAATTGGAATTACCGGAAGTCGCTTCGTGGGCGGGAATTACACAAGGCACCAACAGCGTGATTTTACATACAATACTTACAGTACGGCCGAGTAAAATAGGGTTAATTTTGTAAAACGCATCCTTTGGTTAAAGGTACCGTTCCTTTTTTGTAAGCCAACAAAAAGCAACCGTGGTTTTTGAATTTTGATGTGGCATTGGCTGTACTGCCCATATGAAACAGCACTTTTGGAATTAATTGATATATAGTGCTCTTGCTGAATTCCGTCAGTAGCACGGCCAAAACAACAAAACTCTCAAGAGAAGCATTTAAAGCTGACAAAAACTTGCTCTCTTCGCTCGCCTCATCAGTCGCCATCAGCTCGTGACATTTCTTTGACCGGAAATCACACTGCCACACAGGTAACCAATCATGGCTTAGTTCTATAATTACCTTTTGTTTCTTGACCAATCAGAGAAAAGTCCAGATTCTGGACTAGCAACAGACAAATAGTCAAGTAATTGTATCAGGCGTACCTTCCCGCCGCGAAAAAGAAAGGACCCCTGATTGCAGGTTACAAAATCCCCAAGTTTGGTGTTAATCAGGCTAGTTTTGACTGAGACACAGCAATTTGATTTAAATCATATGTATGATTTAAAAACATCAACATTGACAAAGAAATGTATGGCCATCCGGACACTGTGTTTGGACAGTGTCCGGATGGCCATACATTTCTTTGTAAATTTTGACATTTACAAATGGCTCTATCTTGCGTACTATTATGTCTATTTACACCAAACCTGGGGATTTTGTAAAGCTTGGTCTACACTTTATGACTATGTGAATCAATAGTTGCTAATCCCATAATTTACAGACTTGTACCTAGTCCTTCACAGTTTGAAATTAGGCAATGGCCAACACATTGGCGGTGTGGGAGAACATACAGGTATTCACAATATGTTGTATGAGGACTGATCTTGTCACAAACACGATTTTGGCAATTTTCCATTTCATGGATCAGAGCTTGGAAATACACACTGCATGTGCAGATTATACCTCAATTGCGATTCTCAGAATATATTTGCAGCATTTTTTAAATTTACAAGATTAGTTATTTCTATAAATACAAAAGTGAAGGGGGGAGTATTGAAGTTACTGTTTTTTACTGTTTTAAATTTCCCAGAGCTACAGATATAAACCCTATTGCTGCCCAGTGCACGTCACAAACAGCAAAGGAAAATGGAGTGAATGTTTGCTGTGTTGTGACAGACCTGGTGAGTTGCAATTTATCAAATATTATCCTGATGGAATTGTATAGCAAATAGCTCTTGACAAGGTGTATTATAAGACAAATTTCCAACATATGTTTAGAGCAAGCAAGTTATGCAAATGTCAAAATGTCTTTGTAGATAATTTGCTGGTCTCTGGAGGCATTTTATTTTGGGTCTAAAAGGTCAGTATAGAAAATACCTTCAGAGCTTTCCTTATACCTGTGGGAAGCGTGGTGGCCTCATGGTTAGTGCGCTCGTCTCTGGATCAAGTGGTCTGGGTTTGAGCCCTGGCCGGGGACATTGTGTTGTGTTCAAGTCCAGACACTTTACTAGTCTCACAGTGCCTCTCTCCACCCAGGTGTATAAATGGGTACAGGTGAATTTAATATGGGGGAGTAGCTCTGCGATGGACTGGCATCCCATCCAGGGGGGAGTAGAAATACATGTACTCCTAGTTCCTTCATGCTAAGGAAACCGAGATAAGCTCCGGCCTGATGGGCCACTTGGCTCATAAACAGACTTTACCTTTGCCTTTTGTTACACCTAATGATGATACTGGAAATTAAATCATGACAATTTTCCTCCCAGGTTGAGTGCATTGTGCCCCCATATTTTTGGAAAAGTTGATGTTTTGATTTTCAACCCACCATATGTTGTCACTGAGTCTGAAGAGGTAAGAAAATGAGATCTCCCTAATGTACTTTGATCTTTTCTTGGGTTGTTCAATTAAAACATGCACAATTACTATGCAGGGTTCCAGATACGTTTTCAAGGCGGGGGGTCAATAATGAATTCCAACGAGTCAATTCTCACTATTTCCACCAAATCATTATAATAATTAATTTTCTATCAGTTTGCCGGGTCATGTAGGTGACCTTGTCGGGTTTTTTGACCTGAGACCCCTCGCTTATCTGGAACACTGACTATGTTCAGTATTTTCTGGTTTGTAAGGTTGGCAGTCACAACATTGAAGCGTCTTGGGCGGGAGGAAAACAAGGAAGAGAGGTAATGGTCAATTTAAACAATAAATGATTATTGTTGTATACCCTTGGTGGTTGTTTCTAAAACATGCTTCAAATTTGTCCTGAGTGTCTAAAATTTGGAATTGATTATATTTGCACTTTCTTCCATTTTGATGACTTTGTGACAAGTTATCCCTGGCCAGTGGTAATAATTTTATGCATGCTTGTCATGCGGAAGAAAAAAACTGGGAAATATGTAACAACTCCCTAGTAGTGATCAAACCTGTGATCTCCCAAACACTGGGAAGCTGAGTACTCTATCCATCTAGCTGCAGAGAGACTCTTGTTAGCAAGGCTATCTACTTTGTTCGTATTGACAGACTCCTTGCATTCAGAAAAAAAAAACTTGTCAAGGTCAGGGAAAAGTCACAGGGAATTTGTTTGGAGTCAGGCAAAGTTAAGATCTTGAAAAAAGTCAGGGAAAATTGAAATAATCTAAAGTGGCTGATTAAATGCCATTGATGGGTGAAAGGAACATTTGTGGTTGCTGTGATTTCAGTGATGGTTTTTTCAAAGAAGTCAAGGAAAATGTCTTCAAAACTTATCGCTTTTTATGAATGGGTGGAAAAGACCACTGTTGGGAGAGACAAGAAGCCACTGAAATATCTGGCACTTTGTATTTGTTTGGTCAGGTATAACTTTTATTTTTATCAGGAAAAAAGTCAAGGAA
>JAHPZR010038532.1:0-18424 GCA_019787425.1 Platygyra sinensis | reverse complement strand
TTAGCACCTCAGTTGACAATCCATCAACATCTCGGTTGAGAGTCAACCAAATAATCAATTGATTCATGTAAGTCGGTTGACACTTGGCTGACTATCTACCAGCTGTTGATCAAGTGTCAATAGAGTGTCGACCTAGAGTGTTGACCTATCAAGATGTGATCAAGGGTATCGATCAAGTGTATTAATCGACACTACTGCAGATGCATGCAGTACACTTGTTCCGTTAATTGTGTCTCTTGGGGCCAACTATACAGCTTCAGGACAACTGGTGCAGTTATGTGCTGTGGATAATTTTATGCTGACTTATGTTGCATGATTGACGTTACAGGATGAGAATATCATTTTGGATGACAAATTTCACATCAAGCTGATTGACTTTGGATCAGCAGCATACATGGAGGAAGGGAGAAAGTTTTCCACATTCTGTGGCACAATGGAGTACTGTTCACCCGAAGTCTTGATGGGAAATAAGTGAGTTTAAATAACGTGCTTCTTGCTGTATGGAAGATGGGTGCCTGGGACATGCAGGGGTCTCCACTGTGACCATGGTATAAATGCCCCTACAGCTGGAAAACCCCACAATCCAGACATGAGTCCCCACACAGTCTTCCAGGCACCTGTCTGACCAAATTAACAGTGGAGATAGGGTGGGGAAGGGGGCAAAAAGACGTTGACAAATAGTTCAAAGATGAAACTGCTCAATCCTACATGTATGACTGATTTAATGTTTGAGTTACTGCCACGCTGGAACGTGCTTGTACAATGGTGAAGTGCACTGAGCCTGCAATACCATGTAGGAATACCACTGACCGGAAGTACAAGTACCCTGTGAGAAGTTTGTTTCTGCTATATTGAATGTTCGGCTTAGGAGAAACCAACTTCTTGGAGAGTAAAGTACCAGCCACCCTTTGTTGCTAATATTGTAAAATTACATTTAACAGCATTTATAATATTACTGAAATTTGTGTTTAGCAGTTTAGCATTGATTTCTCTGTCATTTCTTCACATATTTCTCCCCTCCAGGAACTAATAAAAATAAAAATAACTAGTCAATTAAATCATGAGTCAAAGCCACTAGATTCTTACATTGCCTCCCAATAATGTGCAAACTCTGCTCAATCAATAGTTTTGCATTCTGCTGCGGTCAGTCATTAGAGGCCCTCTTGGGAAGGCAAGTTTTCTTCAATGGGTTCAAAAGGTCATTTGTATGGGTTGTGTTTGGTACATTTTGATCCCGTTTGTGTCATTCCTTCAACGTTTGTTGGTTGTCATCACAGATTCATAGTTTATTATGATGCATGGAAGCAAAAAATGCAGTCATTAGTTATCTTTTGAACTTCAGAGGTTGTGTGTTATATTGAAAGGCACAGGGTAATTACGTCTTTTTCTGTATTTTGCAGATATGCGGGGCCACAGTTGGAACTGTGGTCAATGGGTGTCACGTTATATACCCTTGTGTTCGGTGAGAATCCATTTTATGATGTTGAGGAGACCATCAGAGCTGAACTCCATCCCCCATTTGGTGTTTCACATGGTAAGAATTTTTTGAGCATACACCAAACCACACCTTCCTTACGGGTCACTGATGTAAGAATTCTGCACAAACTTACAGTCGAGAATAAATGACGCTTAATCTTGATATGAAGTTGACTTTGAAACAGAAGTCTAGAACTGTTATTGGTAACTGATGTTTCGACAAACTGAAGATGCCTGATGCTCAGGTTGTCAAACATCAGTCACCAACAACAGCTCTTTTCAGAATTAACCTCACCTGGACAATCACACTAATACCAATTACAAAATGAGTACAGTGTGAAATAATTATGGAGTTTTGCATATTATACATTTTACTATCAGTGAAATAGTTATTAGCATGCAACCTAGACCTACTTTGGCCGTGTGTATGACATTAATCAACAGACTGCAGACTACATTTACGCCTTAACATTGCTCAGGTTACCATAAATACCACTTGGGTATTGTAACTAGCCTGAATAGCACTCAAGTTGGCCTGTTTACAGAAAATGTAGTCTGCATGTGCATCACACACTTCTCTGATATGAACACTTGTGGAAGAGAAACAAGTGCCTGACTGGCTCAAAGGCAAAATAATTATTGTAAATAATTTTTTCTAGAGTCTTGTTTAGATGTCTCCTGTTGGCTGAGCTCTTTATTTTCAATGTCAAATTTATAGTTGTGCATAATAATATTAAGCTTCATAGAGCTGTTTTTACTTTAATGTTAAAAAGTAAATTTACGCTTGCATGTGTCCTTTGTGATTGACTAGTCAAGAAATGAATGGTTTTGGTTTTACAAATTGAAAACTGCTCTAAGCTACATCATAGTCAAGTGAAATAATTGTTGTTGTTTTTATTAGACCTCATGTTTATTATCTGTTGGTTGTTGCACCCTGATCCTCGGTGGCGAGCCACCATCACAGACGTTGAAGAAAATGACTGGATTAACCAGCCTGTGGACATCACCAAGTACTCATTTAATGCTGTGCTGGGTCAGTTTTAGTTATTTTTGCTCATCTAAAATCTGGTTTCTTTAATAAATTAATATAAATATTTAGTATTATCTGTTCAGGCAATTGATGGGTAAAACGATTTTTAGTGTTTGTTTGTGAGCCCTGATGATATGGCTTACTCTTTTGCAGGATGTCTACATTAGTTAGCAGGTTAATTGAACAAATAAAGGAGCCTAGGCTGTGTATTACACTCTGGTAAAACACGATGGGCAATAAATTTTGAGAACACAAGGGAAATGTAGAAAGCATGAGTCACAGGTGAGTGTTTTCTACATTTCTCAAGTGTTATCAAATGTCCTGAGTGTTTTATTACAGTGTAATACACGTCTTAGGCTTCTTTTTGACCAATCAGAGCATGCACAAATTCCTATCTATATTATAATATTATATAATTTGATTACAAGTCTTGGTAGCTTGCAGCTAGCAAAGCTATTCTGGAGAAGCTACTAATAATGCAACAGTATGATCTATTGGATTTAACTGTAACATGCCTAAGAACTCATTTTACCAACTTTTATGTGGAACTTTATTTTGCAGGTGACCAACTGGATGGTTCACAGCACCACTCTCAAGTTCCTGCAGGTGGATTGAATAAGAGCCAGAGCGATACAGACATCACGCAAGATGAACTCATAGATCATGGTCACCAAGATGATCTTCAGTTGTCAGCACTTCAGGAGTATCTCAGCATGATTGACAATGAAAGTAGTGAGGGCGAAATGTGACATGATCAATACGACCAATTAAAATAATGAGAATGTCCTTGATCAGCTGGGGCAATTAGTATTGGCAGTGGTGTATCAGGTCTTTCTTGTACAGAGTTAAAAAACTAGTTTCTAATGATCACACTGATATCAGCTAAAATATTTGTGACTTTGTGTGTTTCTTCAGGCTTTTTCACCCCTCCTTGGTCTTAGTTGCAGTTTCAAAATATGGAGCATGTGATGAAAAATTGATCAAAATCTCCTTGTAGCATACTCTTTCCTGCCAATTCTTGTCAGAGATGATGTTTAGTTGTACTAATTTCTGGTAGTTGCAGCCATCTCCATTTAAAACACAGGTCAAATTCATGCGCCAAAGAATGTGAAACTGTAGAATTGCCAAACCGTATTATTTATTTATTAAAACCAATGGTTCCTGACCGAAAAAAATAACAAGTCACGAAGACAGAAATCTGTGATCAGTATTAATTTCCTTTGACATGTTTACTAATTTTATGCAATGTGTAGTTCCAGAAAATATACATACCCCTCCCCCCTGCCTGCCCACCCCTTTGGAAATTCCAGTAAAGCTTCACACATTTCTTTGGGTCTTACAGAACCCACTCCCTCCCCCCCCCCCCAGGAAATTCCAATCTCTTCTGTGGGGTAGTATGGATATTTTCTGGACATGCACAATGTCATCAAACAGTGGTTAGTGCCCTTAACACAGAATTATTCTGTTTAATTGTTACTGACTGATTTTGCTATTATTTGGCAACAAGAAGGGGTTTTTAAATTGTTAAATTTATAAGTAATCTTAACCATCAAAATTTTCAGTCAAATTACATTTCAAAGGTGCTTAAGGTTGTATAGAGACTATAATATTGTACAAAAATAGTGTTTAACATTCTGTTGTACAGTATATTTTTACTTTTTAAAGTTGGTAGGAAATATTTAAGATTTCAGTCAACTGTTACAGAAAAAAAGGCTTTTAAAATAATCCTGGTTAAATTTTAAACTTTCAGTTTTCGGTCCATGTACTTCTGACTGGTGTTAAGTTTGGTACTTTTAAGTTTGTAATTCCAATGATGTTGTTCATGGCTCTACTAGTGCAGATGACGTTAATTCTCTTTTATGTTCTGTTGTGATACTGTTTCACTTACAAGGTTTCTGTATTTAATACACTGCTAACTTCTTTACTTAAAATGTTATTTAATTTGATGTAGTAACTAAGTTGCAATGTGAATGGCCCAACAGGTCAATAACTATCAGTGGATTGTTTTACTCATAAAACATATAATTCTTGTCATTTCATAAAAGCAGTAGACTAGTTACTTCTGCTTATTTGTACAGTTATCTTCTTGTGTGCAAGCAGTAATTAATTGAAAAGCTTGGCAAAATTATATGAAACACATCTGCTGTTGCCCAGTAACACTCCCTAGAGTACTAAAATCGAAGCAGGATCAATCCCGTCCATCCCAGTCTGAACTGCAGTAGAGCATTAGCATGGGAGTAAAAGACAATCCCACTTGCGATGGCCCTAAATTGTGGGTTCACACATCCAGCTGGAAACCAGCTCTGGGTATAACACATACCAATCATGTGGAATTAAAGGTGGAATAATTGTGGGGTGTTGCACAAACACACATAAATTATCTTTCATCATAATATTTTTGGAGGTAGTGTTAATCAAGGAGTCCTTAAATGGTCTATTTCCTTTATTTGAAAAGAATCTTTACATGTAATAATAAATGAAGTTTAATTAATTGAAACTCAATTAATTAAATTTGCATTTCAATCCATTCCATTTCAATGAAGTCTTCGGTGGAAAAAGGGCGTTAGGTTTTTTACTCAAAAATGAAATTTATCAAAAACGCTCCAAATTTCGCATGCAGTTTTGTTTAGGTGCGTTAGACAATGTTCTGCATGTTTTTTTGCTGAAGTTTGGGTTACAACAATAACAACTAATTATTAGTTGTTATTGTTGTAACCCAATTTTCCTGTTTAGTTTTTAATATTTTTTATTGCTAACAGTCTTTTTAAAAATATTTTATCAACTGCACATAAGTTTATAGTCAAGCTGTCTTCATATTTAAATTCAGCTGATTTATTTTTGCAGTATAAATGAAGTATTTATTGTTGTCATCATCATCATCATCATCATTAATAATTATGTATGTTACTTAACCATACCCAAGAATGAGTATTTTTTATCATTTTATCACAGCAACCATAGGTTTCTTTTGCTGTACTTTGAGCAACAAATTTGTTTTCCCCGTGGTTTCATAACCGACATACTTAGACAAAAGATTGACAGGTAGCTTGGAATATAAGTTACCAGTTTTGTCCTACACAAAGGCTAAAACCTGGCTTAAGGCTTGCCAAGGCCTGAGGCAACTGACATTTCAGGCAGTACTTCAGAGTTGCTGAATATACAAGACACAACAGTTATTGTGTTCAGTCTATATAATTGTAATATTATAATTATATTAAATAGCTCTACTAATGTATGGTTCTATAAAAATGTGGATAAGGTCAAATGCATTATGTGCAGAAGTTCCTGTGGTCGTGGAATATAACCTAAAAATAAGAGTGAGCTGCACATATGTTATGTATTCTACGTTTAAGCCAAACGAGAAAAGTCGCTAAAAATATTTAAAGCCAACAAGTACCTGTTGAGTACCTTGCAAAGTTGCCTCCATTTGAATGCTAACTTGAGGGGATTAGATTTCTGTTTGAACCACTTTGCATGGCATACTCGAGCAACTTACAAAGTGAATGCGCTCCTTTTTGTCTTTCAAATGGTGAGATCCTACGCTGTAGAGATTATTGCAGACTTAAATTAAGGATGCAATGTGTTTGAAGGAATCTCAACTGGGACTCTTGCTTTATACTGAAAAAAACAACTTTTCCTTCATGGTGTAATGTATTGTGTACTTGTCTAGTAAATTATTTTAGAATCCTGACATCATTCCAACTTAATGTGTTGAACATGGTCACAAAACAGTTTATTGACAAAAATAAAAATAATGCAAAAGAGACTTGTCTATGTGTGGTAGTCTTTGTAGCAGCAAAAAGAACACTTTAACGACAATGCCTACTATTGTTAGTGCACACACGTTCTGCACATGACGCAAGGCATGGTTTAATCACCAGTATGCTAGGGTAGGCATTGATGCAATCAACTACGCTACACTAAATGAAAGAAAAATTTTCCTAGGTGCCAAATGTCAGATTGTGGTAGTAGCTTCCAGCCTCCCCTCCCAGCTGTCTATTACAATCTTTGACTGATCAGTTCTGAACGATTTTGCCTTCTTCATTGAGGAAAAATATCATTGAGATCACTGCAAGTGACCAGAAAATGTTTCTTTATGGTATCCCTTTGCATTAAATCACTGGGCAGGTGTATAATTTCACTTTCTCAGAGATTCTTCAAAATGTAAGTTTTCCCTGATCCAAAATAAAATTTCCTGACTTCCCCGTGACCTTGAAAAAATATTCCTGTTACCATTTTCTGACCTGAGGCAACCCTGCTGATATTGGAAAGTGAAACGGTTTATGTTTATCTATGTACTAAACAATATGTAACAAAACCTATGTATCAGTTGCTTCATACAGGAAGTCTCCCTTAGCTTCACCATAATGAACAACATAAGATGGAAGAATGTGATGAGAGTTAAAAATAACAAGTTCTTTCCCATCAGGGGAGGTGTGAGAGTCATGCCCCATCTCCAGGGGCTCTCCGTGGATCAAATTGGTGCATCTGTAAACCTTTCCTGGCAGCACCTGGCACAGAAGGAGCTTTGATGCACCTCGGATGTAGGTCATGGAATACGACGGGTATTCACTGAAGTACACCCCCCTGCCGTAATATCCTAGGGATGGAATATTACAAAAATCTAATAAGTCAATAATTTAAAACAACCTGAATCAACAATGATGTGTCTCAAGTTTTAGGTATTTTACGAAATTGCATTTCAGAGCCACCATAAATTTTAAGGCGGCTCTGAACCCCATGTAACCTATTTATTATGATCGTTTTTATTATCCTTGTATCTCATTGTGTGTGGCAAAAATAAATAAAATAAATGTACAGAGTTTTTTAAACTTTCCCAAAAGTTGCGTCGTATCATGCCAATCGAAAGTTGATAATAGAAAAAATTTCACCGTGCGGTTTTTGAATTATAAGCCCCCAAAGCTGCAATTAAGGGTGTTTTTAGGAGGTTATACTGTTGCTATGGTAACCTATTAGATCACAAAAATGATAACGTGTTCACCAATGATTGAGCAGTGATTTGATACCATGATTCTAACATCAAGTGAGAAAGAGTGGTTAACGTGACCCATCCAACTATAAGTGCTGGAAAATGTTTTGAGCCACCTTGAAACCAAACTTCGAGATATCTTTTCATCTTCTCTGACTCTTCAGTAAGAAACTTATCCTACCTGTATCTGTGGCGTGTTCAAAATTCTCTTCACCAGGAACTCTAAACCCTGTGTTACAAATAGAATGAATGTTGTTCTCTTTTGTTCCATGGAATGCCAGTACCGGATATGACATCTTTTCTCCTCGCACTTTCTTAAGCTTCTGTCGTGCTTTCTGGAATCTTCTCATCAAAACTGGATTAACAACATATTCCACCTTGGTTATGCGATACTTATCAGTTGTATCAACAAGCCTGTAGAACTGGGACTCTTCAAAATCAAAAGAAAGTTGAATGATAAAAGCTTTAAACAGAGAATCCAAACTGTTTTCATGGAGTATAAAGCGATGCTGTACATCCCTTACAAGAAAGAGATCATCTTGTCCCACACATTTTTGATTTGCACGTCAATAGTAAAATAATTATATTGATTTAGTTTTTCTCCACTTCCAAATGTGCATTTTTGTAACCTTCCGTAAAGTGAGGGTGGATCTTATTATGAAGTGCAAATGAAAGAGGAAGGAGGCAAAGTTGAAATGAGCCCTTTCTTGTTCAGTCAATCAATGAATCAATCAGTTGATCATACTCTAACAACAGTCTTGATCCAAGAATTACAAATCTAAAAATTATTTCATGAGTGTTTTTACCCGAAAAATCACAATTTCCATTGCTGGGGGGGTGGGGAACTGCAGCCCCTCTCACCCCCCAACTCGTGTGCCTATGGGTGAGGGGTACGAGGGAAATATTGCCAGCCCTTTTTAGCAATATGTTCTACATACATGTACCCCTCCCGTAATTCAGGAACTCATTGACTGAATTATAGCAGGGACTTATTGCACACACTACTAGTGACCTCCAGAAAGAAGATACACCACCCCTCCCCCCTCCCCCCCCCCCCCCCCCCCATTAGAGGATGCCACCAAAAGGAGCAATGCATTGGGCTCAGTTTGCCAAACAGATACTACATTTTTGACATCCCATATGCTACAGTAGAAGAAAAAATTATGGAAAAAGACCGTAATAGAGGTTCACACTTAAAATATTTACCTGCAAGGCGAAAATGCATCTGGGCTGCTGACCCTTCTTTAAATTCTCTCTCAGCAAAAAGAGGGAAATACCACAAGTCGTCCTTATCCAAAGCTTCTTTTTCTCCATCAACCATCAGCTGACCTCTTTCCAACTGTGAGTGAACTCGTCTGAGTTCTTTGTTCTTTTCTTCAATGATGCCTAAAGTTTTATCAAGTTCTTTCTTTAAAAGATCTTTCATCTCAAAGGCCCTTCTGATGAGCTCCCGACGCTCAGTTTCCGACAGAAGAGAATAGCACTTCACGATGCTGGGGCCACGGCTCAGGACTGTGTCATCTCGTGACAGTCTGCAAGACAGGTTTTTTACGATAACTGCAGAAATTCACGCACGCTCATTGGCTAATTTTTATCGTCCATATGCGGACAGACACATGAATTTAAAATTCATGTGACGCGTCAGCGAGTGGGAGCCGGCAATTCGACAATTTGTTATCGTAAAAAAACAAATTGATGTCAGTTTTTAATGCGTCTGTCCTGTTATTGATAATGAATTTCGTCATAACATTGTCAAAGTAGTCTGCGGATCCACTTGGCTATCGCCTCGTGGATCCACAGCTACTTTGACAATGTGATGACGAAATTCATGATCAAAAACAGGACAGACGCATAAAAAACTGACGTCAATTTGTTAAATTGAATTCACTCTCAGTATCTATCAAGCAGACGGGTTGTGAGAAGTTAGGATCTAATAATTTAAGAAAATTACCCTAAGGGATGATAAAATGCATGAAAAGCTAAAAGGAATAATTGCAATGGAATTATGATCAAAATTTAAATGTTAGCAGTTCCACGTAGGGAGAGAAGGTTGTTGCCCGGGGGGGGGTACTCCCTTATATGAGCTTAATGGGGACGTGCGGCCAGTCAGGGTATGTTTTTCGGGATTTTTGTCTTAAACAGGGTATCGAATTTGTCATTTTTTGTCTTAATCAGGGTATCGATTCATCAGTTTTTGTCTTAAATGGGATATCTTTTCTTGGACGATAAATGGCAAAATTTTTACAAGCTCTTTTAAATTATTATTGTCTTTTGTTGACTTTGGCATTGATACCAGGTACATTAATTTCCACTGATTACACAACAACAAAGCCACACAATTTGTAACCGCAATTTTTAATCCATGTCTTAAACAGGGTATCAAAAATCGGAGTTTTGTCTTAAACAGGGTAGGAAAATCAGCGATATTTGTCTTAAACAGGGTCAGGGTATGAGGGGCCGGGCCGCACCTCCCCACCCAGGAATATATCAAGTACCCACCCCCCCCCCCGGGGGGTTGTTGAAAGAACACTCTTGGCGCCGATCACGCACGTCACTCATCAGTTGTCAGACGTCCCGTCAAGATCTGTACACTATTGTGATGCAAAGTTATATTACAACAGATGCATCTTTTCATCACTGATGTTTATTTTCAAAAGCGGCGAAAAACAGTCAAAAGGCTTTTTTCTCAAAAAGATCGCTTCAAATTTAAAAATACTACCGTCAATATACGTCTCTTTATAAAAATGTGTTTTTTGCGTGAAAAAATTAAATCGCGTGTGCACACAGCTATCGTGTAGCACTGTGAAAATCACATTGCGAATTTTCCGCTCTATTTAACACAGAAGCATGCTTCTTTTCTATTTAATGTGCCCGTTGATCAAAACAGGAGTACTTACTGAGATCCCAAGCTATCGCTGCTAAATCGTTCTTCGTGCGTTTTTGCTGTGACGGAACCTTCGCCATCTTCCGATTCGCTGTCACAGTAGTCATCGAAAACAGGTTGTGTGCTTTCCTCGTCAACGTACGGTAAATCTACAACTTCGCATTCATTTCTTCACAGCTCTCTCCCTTTTCGCTGCTATCCTCTGTATCCTCATCTCCATCACTCTTTGCTGTCGGGTGCCAGAATTCTGCAAAGTGAATCAAATCTATCTGAGTGCATTCTTCACCATGTTTACACACCGGAAGTTGCTCATTTCCCGCGTGGAGCGCGGGTTCTGTTTCCATGTTGTGCTTGTCGCTGCATTTTTCCCCATTGTGCGGAGATTCCCTAGAAATTGCAGATTTTTCATCGGAAGTGCCATTTTCTTTAGGATCGTCGTCCGTTTTAAAGCGTTTTAGTGCTGGTTCCATTCTAAAGCCAATCTTCAGTCGAACAACAACATCTGGGGTGCACAGCGCATTAGGACTAAGCACTATTTTTGATTCCAGGTTTCCGACTGATCACGGACAACATATCGCCAACAAGTTGAAGCGTTGAGCGCGAAAGTTAAATGTTGAGTCTTACGGTTTTACAATGTCGTTTCCGACCCCTTCGTTTTCTCACCTAAACCAAGAAGATTATCAAAATGTTTATGAGCCGGCCGAGGATACATTTCTCATGATGGATGCTTTAGAGAAAGATGCAGGGTCTTTGAAAGAAAGAAGGTAAGTTTACGGCGCAAGCGTTTGTATTAACGTGCTGTTCTGCGTGTAAATAAATCTTAACTCGATTTTATCTACACATTATAGCAGAACAGAATGCAGTTTTAACCTTTTGATCCGTTTTGTATGCAGGTCGCTTTTGTGCCTGGAAGTGGGCAGTGGATCTGGTGTTCTGATAGCATTTTTGGCTTCCATTTTGGGACCATTTTGTCACTACATGTGAGTCAATTTAATGTGTCCACTTCCATGGTTTGCTAGTTAAGCCTGTTCTCAATCTCTTCATCTTTATAGTCATACGTAAAGTAGTGACACATTCATTCGATGTAAATGCCCTTTCTAATAGAAATGCATATTGGCAAGAGGGAGAAATTTCAGTTTTCTTTGTGATAACCGAAAAGGACTAGGTACGAATCTGTAACTTATGGGATAAACAACTATTAATTCACACAGTCAAAAAGAGCACACCAAGATCCACAAAATCCCTAACCTGCGATCAGATGTCCTTTTTTTTGCGGTGGGAAGGAACGCCTGATACCATTACTTGACTATTCACGAGTCTGCCGCACTCTAATTAAAATATCTGTCAGCGAGAATGTTGGCGATGCCATCAGATAATGAATCAATTGGAATTACCGGAAGTCGCTTCGTGGGCGGGAATTACACAAGGCACCAACAGCGTGATTTTACATACAATACTTACAGTACGGCCGAGTAAAATAGGGTTAATTTTGTAAAACGCATCCTTTGGTTAAAGGTACCGTTCCTTTTTTGTAAGCCAACAAAAAGCAACCGTGGTTTTTGAATTTTGATGTGGCATTGGCTGTACTGCCCATATGAAACAGCACTTTTGGAATTAATTGATATATAGTGCTCTTGCTGAATTCCGTCAGTAGCACGGCCAAAACAACAAAACTCTCAAGAGAAGCATTTAAAGCTGACAAAAACTTGCTCTCTTCGCTCGCCTCATCAGTCGCCATCAGCTCGTGACATTTCTTTGACCGGAAATCACACTGCCACACAGGTAACCAATCATGGCTTAGTTCTATAATTACCTTTTGTTTCTTGACCAATCAGAGAAAAGTCCAGATTCTGGACTAGCAACAGACAAATAGTCAAGTAATTGTATCAGGCGTACCTTCCCGCCGCGAAAAAGAAAGGACCCCTGATTGCAGGTTACAAAATCCCCAAGTTTGGTGTTAATCAGGCTAGTTTTGACTGAGACACAGCAATTTGATTTAAATCATATGTATGATTTAAAAACATCAACATTGACAAAGAAATGTATGGCCATCCGGACACTGTGTTTGGACAGTGTCCGGATGGCCATACATTTCTTTGTAAATTTTGACATTTACAAATGGCTCTATCTTGCGTACTATTATGTCTATTTACACCAAACCTGGGGATTTTGTAAAGCTTGGTCTACACTTTATGACTATGTGAATCAATAGTTGCTAATCCCATAATTTACAGACTTGTACCTAGTCCTTCACAGTTTGAAATTAGGCAATGGCCAACACATTGGCGGTGTGGGAGAACATACAGGTATTCACAATATGTTGTATGAGGACTGATCTTGTCACAAACACGATTTTGGCAATTTTCCATTTCATGGATCAGAGCTTGGAAATACACACTGCATGTGCAGATTATACCTCAATTGCGATTCTCAGAATATATTTGCAGCATTTTTTAAATTTACAAGATTAGTTATTTCTATAAATACAAAAGTGAAGGGGGGAGTATTGAAGTTACTGTTTTTTACTGTTTTAAATTTCCCAGAGCTACAGATATAAACCCTATTGCTGCCCAGTGCACGTCACAAACAGCAAAGGAAAATGGAGTGAATGTTTGCTGTGTTGTGACAGACCTGGTGAGTTGCAATTTATCAAATATTATCCTGATGGAATTGTATAGCAAATAGCTCTTGACAAGGTGTATTATAAGACAAATTTCCAACATATGTTTAGAGCAAGCAAGTTATGCAAATGTCAAAATGTCTTTGTAGATAATTTGCTGGTCTCTGGAGGCATTTTATTTTGGGTCTAAAAGGTCAGTATAGAAAATACCTTCAGAGCTTTCCTTATACCTGTGGGAAGCGTGGTGGCCTCATGGTTAGTGCGCTCGTCTCTGGATCAAGTGGTCTGGGTTTGAGCCCTGGCCGGGGACATTGTGTTGTGTTCAAGTCCAGACACTTTACTAGTCTCACAGTGCCTCTCTCCACCCAGGTGTATAAATGGGTACAGGTGAATTTAATATGGGGGAGTAGCTCTGCGATGGACTGGCATCCCATCCAGGGGGGAGTAGAAATACATGTACTCCTAGTTCCTTCATGCTAAGGAAACCGAGATAAGCTCCGGCCTGATGGGCCACTTGGCTCATAAACAGACTTTACCTTTGCCTTTTGTTACACCTAATGATGATACTGGAAATTAAATCATGACAATTTTCCTCCCAGGTTGAGTGCATTGTGCCCCATATTTTTGGAAAAGTTGATGTTTTGATTTTCAACCCACCATATGTTGTCACTGAGTCTGAAGAGGTAAGAAAATGAGATCTCCCTAATGTACTTTGATCTTTTCTTGGGTTGTTCAATTAAAACATGCACAATTACTATGCAGGGTTCCAGATACGTTTTCAAGGCGGGGGGTCAATAATGAATTCCAACGAGTCAATTCTCACTATTTCCACCAAATCATTATAATAATTAATTTTCTATCAGTTTGCCGGGTCATGTAGGTGACCTTGTCGGGTTTTTGACCTGAGACCCCTCGCTTATCTGGAACACTGACTATGTTCAGTATTTTCTGGTTTGTAAGGTTGGCAGTCACAACATTGAAGCGTCTTGGGCGGGAGGAAAACAAGGAAGAGAGGTAATGGTCAATTTAAACAATAAATGATTATTGTTGTATACCCTTGGTGGTTGTTTCTAAAACATGCTTCAAATTTGTCTGAGTGTCTAAAATTTGGAATTGATTATATTTGCACTTTCTTCCATTTTTGATGACTTTGTGACAAGTTATCCCTGGCCAGTGGTAATAATTTTATGCATGCTTGTCATGCGGAAGAAAAAAACTGGGAAATATGTAACAACTCCCTAGTAGTGATCAAACCTGTGATCTCCCAAACACTGGGAAGCTGAGTACTCTATCCATCTAGCTGCAGAGAGACTCTTGTTAGCAAGGCTATCTACTTTGTTCGTATTGACAGACTCCTTGCATTCAGAAAAAAAAAACTTGTCAAGGTCAGGGAAAAGTCACAGGGAATTTGTTTGGAGTCAGGCAAAGTTAAGATCTTGAAAAAAGTCAGGGAAAATTGAAATAATCTAAAGTGGCTGATTAAATGCCATTGATGGGTGAAAGGAACATTTGTGGTTGCTGTGATTTCAGTGATGGTTTTTTCAAAGAAGTCAAGGAAAATGTCTTCAAAACTTATCGCTTTTTATGAATGGGTGGAAAAGACCACTGTTGGGAGAGACAAGAAGCCACTGAAATATCTGGCACTTTGTATTTGTTTGGTCAGGTATAACTTTTATTTTTATCAGGAAAAAAGTCAAGGAATTATCAGAGATTTTTGTAAAGTGATATCTGTGGCAATTTTTTGTGTTCTTGGGCAAGAATTTTTCCTCTTACAAAGCGTTGCCTGTTTGCAGGATTGTTGCTGTTTGGATGCAGTATAGAAACTAAATTTTGTTTAATGTGTAGGTGATGGATCGTTTGTTTCCGCTTGTTTCCAGTCTTCTATCCAGCTCAGGGTGTTTTTACCTTGTGACTGTAGCAGAAAATAAGCCAGGTATGGTTTCAACTCTTGCGACTAACAGAGAATTTTTCTGAGGCTGAGAATCTCTCGCAGTGAGACTGATTTTCTGCACTGGCATGAGTTTGATTACAAATCAATAGGGGTGTAACAATTGATATTCCTTGCGATTTAATTCAATATCGATTATTGCCTTTCGATTTTGATTTAGTTAAATGTGATATGCAAAATATTTATTTATTGTATTTTTAAAAAATCTGTGATACACAATGTAAACAACATAGAAACCTAAACCCTTGATTAGAGGATATGTACAATGAGCATGTCGCACATAGTTTGCCTGGAAATTTTCAAGGGACGGTCAAAGGGCAACATTTTTACCAAGTGACAAAATGGCGCACAAACTGCGAGCATCTTTACAAGCCAATTAAAAATGCACATTTTGAAGAGTTGTGAATTCAGATTTCACAATATAATAACTCACCGAGAGCACACTGGGAAAGGTATGTACCAAAAATCAAAAGGTGGAATCAAAAAATTGTGAATTGAACCAAACAACCATAGTCACCATTAATTGTGAATTCAATTAGTTGTTACACCACTACAAATCAATGAGCTCATTTACTTCCAAATGGAACCTACCCAAACAAGTAACAGGAAAACTTTCAGGGTGTTATCCTATGTAGCCCTCAAATGGACTCCTGGTGAGAGTGAAAAAATAATTTCAAGTGGTGAATGAAGCAAGGAAGGCTCCCTTACCCCGCCCCACTGGCTTCGCTCTCCGTATTCTTCAGTCTTGCTCTTGTAGGCTCTCCTTGCTCACCTAATTTGTTTTTCCATCCTTGCCGGGAGCCTGTTCAATGGCTGGGCATTATCCCATGTACAATGATTGTCTTAGATGGCACAGCAGACCAAGTTTCTTATAAGATATGGCCCTCATTTTTTGATGCCATTGGCATCCCTAAAATCTTTCGCAGGCCTGTCATTAAAGGCGGTAACTGGTAGCACCTGTTATGGCTGAGTATATTTAATTTTCTCTTGATGCTATTGGTGAAATTGCCTGTTGCTGATAGCATTCACACATAAAGTAACATGTTTGCTACAGGTGTAGTGAACAAAGTTAGAGGTGACTGAAAACTGAATGACACCCCAGTTTTGCATATTCTTGGTTACCATAATGCAAATCTCTTTACCTTCATCTGGTATGACCTGAGATCTTATCCTTGAATTTTCTAACGGAACCAAGTGAATAATTATCATTTCTTTAATTTACTTCAGATGAGATCATCAGTTTGTTAGACTCGTATGGATTGTGTGGTGAAGTTATACTGGCGAGGAGAGCTGGCAGAGAGAGACTCTCAATTCTCAAATTTATCAAAAGATCAGAAGCGAATAACACTACCAGATAACAAGTAAGCCAGATTTTTTTATGAGAAACCACTATGTTCTTCCCTTATACCTTGCCAGGTGTCTCATCAGACTTTAAACACTGGTAGGAATGAACGATAAAACTTGTGTGATGTGATTAACAGCTACGCTTAACCATTTCAACATACTGAAGAACTGTCAAGTCTGAAATGTTTGTCTTATATGCAGTTTTTGATCATTTTAAGTTTTTCAGCATTTTACTATTTTTCCCACACTGGCCTTTTTCACACTAGAGGACGAACAAATCATCTAGACCGAAAAATCGTCTGGCATTTGTCTGTCTGATGTGAATTTATGTCGTACTGTGGTCGACTTGTTCGTGTCGACCGAGCCTCATTACCCTTTTACAGATTATCCTTATGGCTTACCAAGGCTGCTGCCTAACAGGAGCCCGGCAGCCTTGGGCACCTAAGAAAGTCTGTTGGGCGTCTAAGTTTTTTAAGCATCTCCCAAAACATTACTTGTTGGGCTCCTAACTTTTTGGCTTTTGTCCTTCTGGGCTCCTTGAAATATTGCTAGGCAACAGCCTTGGGCTTACCTATCTTTATAGATAATTTGCATATTTTATTTATACTGTTTTTTTTTAAGTACATCATTGATGCCTGCGAAAAGAAGGCTGTAGCCAAGAAGAAGTAGACCATGTATTCTCATTCATAGTTTTACCTAATATTACTTATGCTTTATCTGTGTATCAGAGCTAACTAAAGCCCAGCAGTTTTAAAACCGATGTTTTAAACGCAGATACATATCCAAGAAATTAGAGATACGTGTAGGTGAATTTCTTAAATTACCAGATCACAGAATTTGTAGGAAGGTTTCTAGTATCCCGAAGCACCCTCTTAGAGCTAATTAGCCCGAGATCAAGACTACAAGATACAACTTAAGGAATAAATCTCCCGCAATGCTCGCCATTTACACGGATGCCCCCACACCGGGAGATGCGGAAAATTTTTTGGAACATACCAAAAGGGAAAGAAAGCAAAGGGAAATGTGGTCTTTGTTGACAGTGCAGACAAAAACGTAAATGAAAAGAATAACCATGTCCGAGTGTTGAGTGACCTTGTTTAGACTAATTGACCAATGATAATACTAAAAGCTAGTGACGTCAAAGAGACTACGTCAAAGGCAAACCAAGGGCGCACGGTGAACCAATCATATTGCTTGCTTCTTGTTTATTTTCAAGGTCATAGAAATTTCTGGAAAATTATTTGTACACCCAAGTCACAGAGGGATATTTATCTCAAACTTTCTCGAGTGTCACCAGCACAATGTAAACAGGAAGTGCAAACTGTGTTAACAAGCTGTGTTTACAAGGCCTTTATATATAATGACTTAACAATTAGAGGGCGCGTTATGTCCCCGATCAACAGATCTTTACGTTAGGAAGTTTCACTTAAGCTTTCGGAAGTACGGTAATTGTGTTTGTTCCAGTTTTGCGGTATCTCGTCTTGAACATGTCAAACACCAACGATTTATTTTTTTTTCTCAAGACAGCGGAAATTTGAATCAAAATTCGAAACAACTAAAACGGAACCTCATGGAGAGAATCAGTGGAAGAAAGATCTGCAGAGATTACTGACAATTTTATAGTAATTTTTGGAATTTTTAGGAAGCGTCTGAATATATTGTCAGACAGTGTTTTGTCGTGTGGTAAGGAGCAGATAAAATTCTCGTGTTCCAATTCTTAGCCCCTTAGAAAGCTAGTAAAAAAAAACATATTTCTACAATGCTTTGAAGAAAAGTGAAAAAGTTGAACTTTTCTAGTAGCTTGAAACGTGGTAAAAGTGAGTAAAAGCCAGCGCAGAAAAAGTGAAAACTGAAATAGAAATCAAATTGATTATAAAACTGAAAATGTCTTAAAATTGCTTTTCCTTGATCCGCTTAATTGTGCCTTAAATAGCGCTAACAGATGAATACGATATGAAGTCTGGGCGAACGATAAATACAGAACTCTTCCAAAAACTACGGATCCCTGTTTCCTTGAGGAACTGATCTACAGAAAATATTTTTCATGCTTTTTACAAACTTACAGAAACCTCGTCAGCGTACTTACGGACTTGCTCTGGTCTTCGGGAACCGTCGATTGTAATGTTTGTGAA